>MU718963.1:9530-20288 GCA_026770625.1 Nicotiana glauca | reverse complement strand
GGTCCAAATCCCCAATTTTAAGAAAACCTAGGTTCTACCCAAAATCCCCATTTTCACCCATGAAAACCTTGATTTTAAGATGAAAACAAAATGATGTTAAATATTGAAGAAATTAAGTTAAAATCAACTTACAAATGGATTGGAGAAGAAATTTTTCTTGGAAAATCGCCTATGGAGTGTTTGAGTTGAAAGAATAAAGAAATGAGGTGAAAATTCGACTGAGGTGAAAATTCGACTAAGTATGAAAAATGCAGGTCTCTGATGTCGTAATTGCGAACAGGGGTTCGCAATTGCGAAAACCGACCAAATATGGGAATTGCGAAGTTGAGGTTTGAATTTGCGAACCTTTACCACATGGCCAGTTTTCGCATTTGCGAGAAAAAGATCGTATTTGCGATAGGCCACCCCTCCATTTGCGAGCCAAGCCATCGCATTTGCGATAGTGCCCGGAAATTCCCTGGTTCGCATTTGCTAACTAATGGATCGCATTTGCGATCCTATGCAAAAATCTCCAGCTTCGCAATTGCGATTCAATGTTCGCATTTGCGAACTCGCAATTGCGAGTTTCATCTTCACATTTGCGATAATCACAGAAGCCAGCATACCAGATTTTCAAAAATGAGAAAATGCAATCCGATGCCTATCCAAAACTCACCCGAGCCCTCGGGGCTCCAAACCAAACATGCACACAACCTCAAAAACATCCTATGGACTTATCCATGTGATCAAATCGCCAAAATAGCATCATATACATAGAATCAAGCCTCAAAATACATGATTTTCTTCTAAACTTCATAAACATTCAACTTTAGAACTTATAGTATGAAACACGTCAAACGACGTCCGTTTTCAACCAAACTTAATAAAAAGCACTTAACACATATTTAAGACTAGTACCGGGCATCGGAACCAAAATACGAGCCCGATACAATCACTTTTTGATCAAATTTCATTTTCATTTTCCTTAAATATTTTCAGAAAACAATTTCATGGAAAAATTCATTCCTCGGGCCTGGGACCTCGAAATTTGATTCCGGGCATACGCCCAAGTCCCATATTTTTCTATGGACCCTCCGGGACCGTCAAATCACGGGTCCGGGTCCGTTTACCAAAAATGTTGACTGAAGTCAACTTTAACCATATTAATATCAAAATTCATCATTTTCACACAGAATTCATATTTAAGCCTTCCGACTACACGCCCGGATTATGTACGCAAATCGAGGCAAATAAAAGTGAGGTTTTCAAGGCCTCGGAAGCACGGAACGAATGAGAAAACAGGTGATGACCCTTTGGGTCATCACAGTAGGCAAAGATGTAGTAGTCCCTACTCTTGAGGAATATATTACCACTCATGTGGAGGGGTATCTAAGTGTCTATACTTAGCCCTTCACAATAGGTCCCTTAGAACCCATCATCGTCGCCTTCTACAATAGGTAGATGTCACTCTTGGCCAAATCCATCCGTCGTTCTGGAGGATCGTAATCCTCCTCCGACTTTTTATAAACAAGATTGAGGGGCATCATATTACCCTTGATCATCTAATGTGTCTCTATAGCCCACGACTTTATCGAGGAGGCTTGATCAAGCTTTGCTGTCTAAGCCACCAAACCCCCATCCCCGAGCATAGACGAGACCCGATACCAAGGTTGGATAGGCCTATTTATCAGAATAAAGACTTCGTACCTGGTCCCTATTGAAGACATGTCGTTTCCTAAAAATGGAACAAGAAGCGTAAATATTGCTTTGCCTTTGAATATCTAACTCTTCCGTCTTACTTCTCATCTTTTGTTGATCTAAGTTTTTTGGTGTTGCAGCTGTGGCCGTCGTGATAGAAGTGATCCGCGACCTAAAGTAGTGGGTCGAGGGATAGTGTATCTTAATCAGAGCATGCTTGGATGGAGTTATCAAAGGGTCAATGGGAAGCTTGTAACCATGGTAAACTTCTTTCCTTAGAACGGCTTCCATTCGAGCTTTCATTATTGGACTTACCTTTCTTTTTCTTTTGTAGGCCTAGGGAAGGATGTAGAAGTGAGGCCCCCCTCTATTGAAGAAGAAGCACTTCCTTCATCATCTGCCCTGAAGCAAGGCAAAGAGAAGAAAAGAAAGGAGGCTCCGAGCTCTCCAGGCCCGAAAAAGAAGAGACCGGCTAAGAGGCCCCATAAGCCTAAGGGGAATGTCATCCGGGTAACTCTGAGTCCATCCAATAGCTAAGGGACGAGACCGAAGATGAAGATGAAGAAGAAGAAAATGCTGGGCTGGTGACTCGTGTGTGAGCTGGCACTAAGATTTAAGGAACCACTGGGCTGACAGGAGCCAAAACTGCTTTGCCCCGACCTGATGAGCCCGAGCTAGAAAAAGCTGAAGATGCCTCACCTCGAAGTGGGAGGGCTACTGAAGAGGCGGTCGATGCTGGTGCAGAAACCAGGCCCGAGGCTCCCCCATAACGAACACGATGCCTCAAAAGTCCCACTTGGGGCAATAGAGATTGAGGACTCCTCCTCGTTCCCTCCAATTCCTGATTCGATGATACATGATGATCAGGCTACAAAGACTTATCTCGGGGAGGGCTCCCATGGAGAGGAGGATTTTTTCCGTGGTTATTTCGCTGAGCTAGAAGATGTCACCGGTCTGGGTGATTTGGATGTATCGAGGAAGATCTCGAGTGAGGCTTCCTCGAGCTTTAATCCAATTCCCCGCCACCAGTGTCGATCCAGGGCGTAAGCGGCCTCTTATCATCTCGGTCCCAGAGGACGCTTGAGTTTTCTCTGTCCCGATGGGAGTGGCAAGCTATCGCCGATGCTTGGTCCCTGAAGAGGACCTAGCCAAGATGGATGAAGTGGAAGTTGCTTGCTTGTTCGACGAGGCCCAACACGCTCTGAACCGGGTAAGTTCGAGGGTCGTTCCATTGTCTCTTCATGACTTTGAATCGTAGATATTTCTAATATTTTCTTTATTCCTTGTAGGCTTCGGTGTTGCATCAGAAGGACTTTCTTCGAATCTGAGAGGAGCGCAAGGCCGAGGTTCAGGGCCTCACCAAGAAATGCAATTCATACAGGCTTCTCAGTGAGAAGCTTCCGGAAGACTTGGTGACGGCTTGAAATGAACATGCCGAGATGGCCGAGCAGGTATTCTGAGTCCTTTATGATAGTGAGGATGCGTTGGAGATAACAACTAATGATCCAATTCTGCAGGTCCGACAGAGGCTCGAACAGATCCAGGAATCCCGAAGGCAAATAGATAAAGTGCGAGCCGAGGCTGAAGAGTTCAAGGGATACATGGACATTTTGGCTGCATAGAAGGGGGCTGTCCAAGCAGAGCTGGATTCGACCGAGTCTCAACTTCGGTCTGCGAAAGAGGATGCCTTAGTTTAGGAAAAGAGGTTCGAGGAGCTCGAATCCCATTTAGCCAACTTGGGCAAAGAGCTCGAGGTGGCCAAATCTGAGGTGGCCGCGGCCAATATCAAGGCTCAGGCTAATACGACCCAATACAAGGCTGATGCTGAAGCCACCCTAGTGCAGGCCAAGAGCATAGTAGATCATGCGAAGTAGCAGGCTCATAGGGAGGCGGGGCCCTGATCAAGGCTTTGATATATTTGTTGAAATCGAGGTTGCCAGGGTAGAGGAAACAAAGGCTCGGAAGCTGGTTTCTTTGTGGAAGACTCCGAGGGCTTGAGTGGATCTGGTGGTGGAGAGTATTCTGAGGGTGAAGATACTTCTACCGATAAGGATTGTGATGCTTAGGCTTTGTGCTTTTTGTAATTTTTCGCTTTTATTTTGAGGTCGATCGCCCTTTTAAAGAACTCTTAATCGAGACATATGGTCCTTGTAAAATGATTTATGATGAATATATAAAACATTTTTCCTTCATGGCTTTTGGATCTGTTGCCCCCCTTTTGTTATCTCTTGTAAGGGTTAAAATGCCTTAGCGTAAGATTTTGAAGTTGCGTTCGAGGATTCGAGGTTCGGAATGGTGAAGACCAATAACAAGCATTACCCTAGTACAAATATGTTTTTTTAATTGATGAGGTATAATAATGCGACAATCCCAATTTTAGATTTGAGCCTTTAAAAGATCTCTCACAATGAGAATTGGGGTTTTCAAGTCCATCGTAGCCAACTAAAAATTAAGACAAAATTGCTAATCAGGAGCGGATATACTTTTTTTCTTGAGCGGTATCACGTGACACAATTTTTTTGAATATTTTTATTAAATATATACGTATAAATCATAAGCAAAATACAATTATTAAATATAAGTATAAAAATAATGCTATTTTGAGAAATGTAGCTCAAAGTAACAATAAAATAAGAAAATAAGTAGAATAAGAGAAGAAAAGATAACTTTCTTATTTTATCAAGTGTTCAAGTGTGTTCCATCTCACATTACGTGCCTCTCTTTATTCTATTACATATGAAGGTTATAAAATAATTGTCTTAAACATGACATTAACAATTAAGATCATGGGGAGGGGTTGTGGAGGTGTGAGAGTTACAATCATAATGGTGATGAGTAGTGGGAGGTTATTTACATCATGGGTGAAAGTAGTGGGAGTAGTGGACATCCACATTAACTATAGGTTTTACATCACTCCCCCTTGGATGTCCAAAAATAGATAATATGCCTCGTTAAAACCTTAATAAGAAAAAACCCTGTGGAAAAAAAATCTTAGTGAAGGAAAAATAGTACACATATATGTAATACGCTTTATTTACTGCCTCGTTAAAAACCTTACCAGGAAAATCCAGTGGGACAAGACCTAGGTTAAGGGGAAAAGAGTACAACGCGTATCTTACTCCCCCTCATGAAAATATCTCTTTATTTCTTGAAGACGCTGCATTCCAATCTTTTGTCTCAACTTCTCAAGTGTTGAGGTTGATAAAGCCTTAGTGAATAGATCATCCAAATTTTTGCATGAACGAATTTGTTGAACATTAATTTCACCATTTTGTTGAATATCATGCATGAAAAAGAACTTTGGTGAAATATGCTTTGTTCTGTCTCCTTTGATGTATCCTCCTTTAAGTTGATCAATACAAGCAACATTGTCTATATATAGTGTTGTTGCATTATCCTTTTTCATAAGAAAATCACACGTTTCCTGAATATGCTGAGTCATTGATCTCAACCAAACACATTCCCGACTAGCTTCATGAATGGCTATTATCTCAACATGATTTTAAGATGTGGCAGCTATTGTTTATTTCATTGAACGCCATGATATAACTGTGCCTCCATATGTAAACAAATAGCCTGTTTGAGATCAGGCTTTATGTAGATCAAACAAATAACCTGCATCGGCATAGCCAATCATTTCTGACTTAAATTCATTAGAATAAAACAATTCCATATCTATAGTTCTCTGAAGATATCTAAATATATGCTTAACACCATTCCAATGTCTTTTTGTTGGGGAGGAGCCGAATCTTGCTAATAAGCTTACTGCAAAAGCAATATCTGGTCGGGTATTGTTGGCAAGATACATCAGTTCCCCAATTGCACTAACATATGGAGTTTCATCACCAACGAGCTCTTTATCATTTTATTGAGGCCGAAATAGATCTTTATTTATATCAAGCGATCTCACAACTATTGGGGTACTCAATGGATGTACATTATTCATGTAAAATCTCTTTAAAACCTTTTCAGTGTATGTTAGTTGATGGACAAAAATTCTATTTGGTACATGCTCAATTTGTAGGCCAAGACAAAATTTTGTCTTACCAAGATCTTTCATTTAAAATTCTTTCTTCAAACACTCTACAGCCTTCAGAATCTCTTTAGAAGTGCCAATGATATTCAAGTCATCAACATACACAGCTATGATGAAAAATTTGGATCCAGACCTCTTAATAAAGACATAAGGGCAAATAGGGTCATTTTTGTACCCTTTCTTTAGCAAATACTCGCTAAAGGCGATTGTACCACATCCTCCCTGATTGCTTCAATCTGTATAAGGATTTATGAAGCTTTATTGAACAAGTTTCTCTTGAACTTTTATGTGCTTCAAGAACTTTTAATCCTTTAGGGATTTTCATAAAACATTCATTGTCTAGTGAGCCATATAAGTAAGCTGTGGCAACATCCATCAACTGCATATCAAGCTTTTCATGGACTGCCAGATTTATTAAATAACTGAAGGTAATTGCATCTACCATAGGAGAATATGTCTCCAAATAATCAATGTCAAGCCTTTGCGAAAACCATTGTGCCACAAGTCATGCTTTATATCTTACGAGTTCACCTTTCTTATTTTGTTTTCACACAAAAACCTATTTGTACCCCACTGGCTTGACCCCTTCAGGCGTTCAGACTATTGGTCCAAAAGCTTTACATCTTTCGAGTGAAGCCAATTATGCTTGGATTGCATTTTTTTTTATTTTGGCCAATTATTTCTCTGTCTACATTCATCGACAGATTTTGGCTCAAGATCCTCATCTTGTTGCATTATTTCAATTGCAACATTATATGTAAAATTTTTGTTAACAACAATGTTATTTTGGTTCAACCTTTTTCCTGTAGAGACATAACTTATTGAGATCTCTTCATTTTCATCATTTCCAGGTACTAGAACCTCCTGTGAGGTCTTATCAATTGCTATGTCTTCATGCTATCCTTAAGAAATTGCCTCCATGTTATGATCAACTTGATCATTTGCTCCTTTCCTTTTTCGGGGATTCTTATCCTTGTAACCAATTTTTTTACCATGTTTAAGGCATGTCCTAGACTCATTTGCATCATCATACTGTCCAGCTAGGACATCAACTCGAATTAGAGCATTTACAACTGGAATATGCGATTTAGTAACCCGTGGAAGGTTAGTAAATACATCTGGCAATTGATTTGCATATAAATGATCTTTTGAACTTCTTGTTCACATTGATTTGTACGAGGATCCAAATGAGATAGAGATAATACGTTCCAATCTATCTCTTTTTCCAGCTGTTTATTTTCTCCCCCTAATTTTGGAAAACTGATTCATCAAAATGACAATCAACAAATCTAGATGTAAACAAATCTCCCGTCATAGGCTCCATATATTTAATAATATAAGGAGATTCATAACCAACATATACTCAGAACCTTCTTTGGGGACCTATCTTTATGCGTTGTGGTAGAGAAATTGGAACATATACCTCACATCCAAAAATTCTTAGATGGGAAATATTTGGCTCCAGACCAAAAGCCAACTGTAATGGAGAGACTTTATGATAACTGGTTGGCCTTATGCGCACAAGTGCTACTGCATGCAAAATAGCATGTCCCCACAAGGGTCTAGCTATTATTTGGAGGTGTTTAATCAATGATTCTGCTAGACCATTTTAAGTATGAACATGAGCAACCGGATGCTCAACTTTTATTCCATTGGCCATACAATAATCTGTAAAGGTCTGAGATGTAAATTCACCAGCATTATCAAGACGAGTATTATTTGGAAATTGCATAATCTGGAAATTGTGCTCTTAACCTTGTTATTTGGGCCAACAATCTTGCAAATGCCATATTAAGAGTAGACAATAAGCAACATGTGACCATCTTGTAGATGCATCTATCAAGACCATAAAATACTTGAATGGCCCACATGGAGGGTGTATAGGCCCACATATATCACCCTATATACGTTCCAGCAATGCAGGGGATTTAATCCCAACTTTAGCTGCTGATGGTTTAATAACCAATTTTTCTTGAGAACAAGCAACACAAGAGAATTCCTTAAATTGAAGAATCTTCTTGTTCTTAAATGTGTGCCCATTTGAATTCTCTATTATTCTGCGCATCATGTTAGAACCGATATGGCCCAACCGGTCATGCCAAATGATAAAATCATTAGAAGTAGTAAACCTTTTGTTTACTATGGCATGTTATTCAACCACACCAATGTTTGTGTGGTACCACCCAGAAGAAAATGCGGGTAATTTTTCGTGCACATATTTTTTTCCCGCTTTTATTGTAGTAATATAAAGGTATTCAACCTTTCCTTCGTTTGATGTCTCAACATGGTAGCCATTTTGGCGAATAGCTTTGAAACTCAACAAGTTTCTTTGAGACTTACTACAATACAATGCATTATCAATAGTTAATATCGTTCCTCCAGGTAGTAATAAGGCCGCTCTTTCAGAGCCCTCAATCAACTTTGTACTACCAGATATTGTATTAACGTAGGCCTTTTTCATAATTAAATAAGATAAAATTTTATTTTCTCTTAATGTTGTGTAGTTGTAGCGCTATCCAAAAGACATAAATCTTCATTACTCATCTTGGATCCAATTGAAGACTGGGGAATTCTAATTTCTTCATAAAATAATAAAAGTACATCATGAGAAATACAGAAAAACTAATATCACCAACG
The DNA here is from genome assembly GCA_026770625.1 of Nicotiana glauca. Classification (NCBI taxonomy): domain Eukaryota; kingdom Viridiplantae; phylum Streptophyta; class Magnoliopsida; order Solanales; family Solanaceae; genus Nicotiana; species Nicotiana glauca. Next base: position 11,938 of record MU718963.1, on the reverse strand, counting down.
ACAACATAAGATAACTTAAGTACTGCTTGAAAATAAAAATAACTTTAGACGAGACAAAATACTGAAAATAAAAATAACAACATAATTGCATTCCCCAGTAAAATGATCAAACTTTAGTTTTGATCTCCAAAGAAATCTTCAACTTCCAAATGAGTAAGATCATCGAGGCCTTGAAAATCATCATCATTCAAAGCAAGATTTGCCTCGACATTATCATCATTTTTTTTAAGGACCTGCCTTAAAATCATTTTTAAAGGTCAAGTGAGACTCCGCTGGGGCATTAACAGAAGATGCTCCAACATTATTTGCCTTTCTTTTGATGGAGTTTTGATAAAGCCTGACAAAATGCTCAGGTGCACTGTGACGATCCGACCCGTTGTCTCATAAGTTACCATCCCGTTTTCCCCATTTCCTATTTCTTTATGCTTCATTATCAGTGTTGGGTGTGAACGAGTTGATTTGGATTGGTTTTAGTAGGAAATGAGACACTTAGTCTCTTTAAGGAAGGTTTGTTTTGGAAAAGTCAACCGGACATTGACTTATGAGTTAGAGGGCTCAGATTTGGATTTCGATGATTCGGTTAGCTTTGGGGGATGATTTGTGACTTAGGAGTGTGATCGGAAGTAATTTTGGAGGTCCGGTGTAGAATTAGGCTTGAATTGGCGAAGTTAGTATTTTGGCGAATTTCGGTTGATAGGTGAGATTTTGATCCGAGAGTCGGAATGGAATTTCAAGAGTTGCTGTAGCTTTGTTAGGTGATTTGGGATATGTGTGCAAAATTTCAGGTCATTCGAACGTGGTTTGGTTGGGTTTTTGATCGAAAGTGTATTTCGGAAGTTTTTAGAAAATTAGGCTTGAATTCGATGAGTTTTGGGTGATTTGATGTTGTTTGAGGTGTTTTGATGATTGTAACATGTTTGAATAATGTTATGAATTATGTTGGCATGTTTGGTCGGGGTCCCATGAGGCTCGGATAAGTTTTGGAAGAGTTTTTGGAAGATTTTTGCCGTTAGAACATAAGCATGTAATGATCCAAAGGTCCATTTTTAGTTCTAGAGATCGAAATTTTATTTTGAGATTTCCAAAATTTAAATAATGAATTATAGGAGTGATCTGGAAAGTTTGGTCTAATTTCATCAAGTCGCGATTGGGTTTTTGACACGAAACATGAGTTAATTATTTAACAAAAAAATGGGTAATGAACTGAGCAAAAGGGCTCCGAATTGACTTCCGATTGAAGGTCTATGTTTGTACTATTATTTTTGACTCATAGGAACAAGAATCATTGAATTTCGAGTTCGTATGATGGAGTTAGAGCCATTTTAGTGAAAAGAAAAGTGCTGCAATTTCTTTGGCAGCTGCTGGATTTTTTAGCAGCATGAACAGTAACCGCGCGCGTGAACAGTAACCACGCACGTGAACAGTAACCGTACGCGTGAATAGTACTTCCAAAAAATACATCCACGATTTTGGGTCATTTTTCCTCCATGGTTGATCATTTTGAGAGCTTCTTGGTGGAGATTAAAGAGGGATTCAAGGGGGAACGACTTGACGTAAGTTTCTTGGACTTAGAACTCGTTTTTATTGTCAATTCCACCTAGATATTCATGAAATATAAGCCTAGAAATCAAGAACTAGGGCTGGAATTTTGAAACCAAACAATTAGGATTTGATGGGTCATTTGAACTCGGATTTGGGAGTTCTTGGTATGTATAGACTCGTGACGAGACAAGGAATCCGGTGATGGTAATTTTCTGAGTTTCGAGACGTGGGCCCAGGGCTCGGGTTTTGTCAAATTCGTGAATTTTGATATTTTTCGATTGCTTTCGTTTGGGTATTGTCTATTTAGCATAATGCAACATATTCATTGTGATTTTGGGTAGATTCGTCGCACGAGGAGGCTAATTTGAGAGGTAAGGGCATAACGAGCTAGACTTTGACCGTCTTGAGGTGAGTAATTGATGTAAATGATGTCCTGAGGGTTTGAAACCACGGAATTTCAAATTGTAACGCTATATTAAGGTGACTTGCACGCCGGATAACGGGCGTGGGGTAGAGCATCATTAGGGGTTGTGACTTGGTCCGTCCCGAGAGATATTTTTACCGTGTTTTCTACTTGAACTAAATTGAGAATCATCCTTACTTGGATTTAATTGTTACATTTGGGCTTCTTGACAATTATTTGAATCTTTCAGGGATTGATATCACTGCTTTCGCATACTTTGCATATCATTTGATCTCAGTCCAAGGTTTTAAATACTATTTTGTAGACTCAGCCATCTTCCTAAGATTTGAAAACTTAAATGATATTTCTAAATGATATTTTTGGGTTGAGAACCACTGTTTTATAAATGCCCAAGGGGATTATGATGGTTTCTGGACTGAGCATGGATCGGGCTACGCGCCGC
>MU718953.1:70224-89641 GCA_026770625.1 Nicotiana glauca | reverse complement strand
CATTTTCTTTAATTTTGTTCTAAAACAAATTGCTACCTAATTAATACTAAGAATGAAATAAAATTCTAAATGCATATTTTGTATTTTTATGACTTAACATGCACGAATAACAAGCAAACAATTAACACAAAACTCACAGAAATTGCAAAAAATATAAAAAAATCTTTTGTTTGAATTTTATGGGAATAACTCATATATAGGGTAAAAATCATATGCTCACAATAAGAGGTTTATATAATAAGGGGGAACGAGGCGGGTTAGGCTGGGGCGAGGGCCGGTCAGATGTGGTATTTGGGCCGGGGGGGAGGGGAGGGGAGGGGGGAATTGGGTTAATTTAAGTTCCCAGCCCAATTGAACAAACCCTTTTCAATTTCATTTTTCTTTAATTAATGAAAATTTTAAATTAAAAAAGAAAAATTAATAATCCCAATTTAAAAGCTAAGAATGCAAAAATGAGCCATTTTTTGTGATTTATTTTTTAAATAAAGCAATTAATTAATTAATCCTAAAAATATAAAAATAAAATCTCAATGCAATGCATGGTATTTTTTTTTTTTTTTGGTATTTTTCATGCTTTTAATAAAAGTAGACATGCAAAGAAATGCAAATAATTAACACAAATTCCTACAAAATCCTATAAAATTGCAAATAATTTAGAAAATTTTATTTCTTTAATTTGTAGGAGTATTTCACATAGGGCAAAAATCACGTGCTTGCAAGTCATTCACTTGTCTAACCTCAACCACAGACTCTCTAAGTTCCCTATCCACCAAGATACCCACTTCATTCTTACCTTTCTGGACTCCTGAGGACCTTTAGTAAGTCATTAGCCTAAAATCATAACTGCCTCAAATTGAAAATCAATGATATGCCTGTATAGGTCGAAATTAAGTCTAGTAGCGAATGCATACGGGCGAGCTGAGGCCGAGGTTAAAATCAAGTACGGTCCAGTGGTGAGGTGTCTCTCAAAGAGAGAGTCCAATGTCGAGGTCGACTAGAGAACAAACGGCTACAAGTATTAGAATATTTCTAGGATTATGAATAGGAATATTCCATTGAATATTCCCCCAAATTGTACTTCTTTAGGGTTTTTAGAGATATCCCTTATAAATAGGAAGAGAAAGAAAACAAACAAAAAAGAACCCTGAGACTTTGACGAAAGAACATCTTGTAAAGAGTTGACTATCAAAAATATACAAAAAAAGCTTGTATTGTCTTCTCTGTTTGATTCCATTACAAAAAATTCCTCTCTTATTCACAAGATCCAAGAACACTTTGTTCGTTTCCATTTTTAGTTGTCACAAGCTTTAGTCAGAAGAAGGAATCATCCTCTCATCTAATATTTGGGTGACAAATTCATTCTTATTACATTTAATACCATTTCTCACATTTATTGCATGTCTTCATTCTCATATTTATTAACAATCATTATGTATTAACTTGGCATTCGTTAACTTGAACGTGATCCCCTACCGTCCGAGTTGTTGAACTTCAGATATGGGATTTATTACTTTTAACTTGGATTTACCTTTTGTTCATTTATTAAAATGGTTTAACAAAAAGGGATTAAAACTTTTTGGTCAAACAATTTGGCACCGTCTATGGGTAGGTCCTAGTTAAAAAGTTTAATTTCTTCTAGATCTAACAAACAAAAACAACAACATTTTTTTTCTTGTTTGCACAAGCTAACAATGGCAGGAAAAGAAGAGGAAAGACTGGAAGCAATGATGGGTGTCACCACCAACCTCCTAGGCACCATCAACGAGGTAGACAGGGAAGACGAGGAGAATGTGACACCGAGCACCTCACCCAGGAAAAGTGACTCGCCTTCTCCTCATGGAAGTGTAACCACTCCATATAAGAAGGGAGCCTCCACGTCCACGATGGAAGAAGCACCGCCCGTAGTGAAAAAGTTATTGGAGGCGTGGGTGACAAGTACCCTCAGTAGTATACTTGACAAACCCGCTCAAGGGGCGAGTAGGAACACTGCACGATTGATATCCCAATAACCACCAACAAGCAACACACTCCTCCCCAAACAGGTAACACCTACACTGTTGTTGAAACAGGTAGCGGCTCCCTCGTAGTTATTCTGAAGAAAATTGAAGAAATGGAGAATGAGAATAAAGCACTCCGCGACCAAATGAAGGAACACCAAGAAAGGGTTGATAAGTACCAGGCGCCCTGAAAATTCTTCCAAAACGGGACATCGGCCGATTCATGGAACAACCATACAGGGAAGAGGCAGCCCCACATGCTATACCTAGAACATTCAAAATGCCATCATTTGAATACGACAACACAACGAGCCCTGAAGACCATATCATTAATTACATCATGGCGGTAAATGGCAATGACCTCTTGAAAGAGTAGGTACCATCGGTGCTGCTGAAAAAGTTTGGCGAAACCCTAACAGGAGGAGCCTTAACATGGTACTCCCAATTACCAGTGCATTCCATAATGACGTTCGAGGAAATGGATGACAAGTTCGTCACCGCTCATGCCGGGGCCAAGAAAGTAGAAGCCAGAGTGAATGACATATTCGCCATCAAACAATCTCCTGGTGAAGGACTCGGGACTTCCTCACCCAATTCAACAGAGTAAGAATGAGCTTACAAAATGTGTTAGAAGGGATGGTGGTAGCGTCCTTTCAAAGAGGATTAAACAGGAACGGGTCGAGTACTACCAGAAAATTACTAAGCAGACTCATTAAATACCCTCCCACCACCTAGAAGAAATTCACAACGCTTATTGTGCTGAGGTGAGAGAAGATAAAGACGACATCAATGGTCCAACCCAATGGCTAACGATAGTCCAAATGGAATCAAGGAAAGATCGTCAGAATGACAGCCGCAGAGATCATGCAGGTCCACGCCTCAATTAGGAAAGGCATCAACTATACATCAGAACTACCATTCCATTACCTCCCCGCCAAGCCGAAGGGGCATCCTGGGCACAAACAGGAACTCACCTAAATGAAAGAGGTATGCCTCAACTTTTATCTGCTCACAGTTTTTGTGTCTCTCCTTCAGAAATAGTTTACGCCCTAGAGAAGCTCGGTCCCAAGGTGAAATGGCCACAAAAGATGAAGTCGGACCCAAATTCCAGAAATTCAATGCCCTCCGCGAGTTCCATCAGTAATGGGGCCACAAGAACGAGAATAGCATAGCCCTACAACAAGAAGTAGTGAACATGCTCCACCAAGGGCATTTGAAGGAGCTGATGAGCGACTGAGGGAGAGCTAATTTTGCCCGCAGACGAGAACCACATCAAGGCCCCCCAAAACCACCCTCCCCCGCCCATACCATCTAAATGATCATCGACAGAGTCAACGAAGCAACAATCAACCATGTGAAGTTCACCACCACACATAAATTGAAACGGTCGATCATCCCATGAATGGTATGATGACCTCGGAGATAGTATCATCTTCAATAAGTCAGATACCTACGGTTTGACCTTTCCTCATTTTGATGCTTTTGTCATTACTTTACGTGGTAGACGACGGGAGCGGCGCGTGTATTATCCACCCTAGAGTTCTCTCACAAATGAGACTCGAGGATAAGATAGTACCACACTGAATAACACTAACAGGTTTTAACAATGCAGTTGAACGAACTTCAAAAGAGATAACATTATTCGTTATGGCTGGGGGCATCACTCTAGAAATAACATTCCATGTCACGAACCAAGACATAGCCTATAATGTGATTATGGGGCGACCATGGATACACAACATACGGGCCATCCCGTCCAGTTTATATCAGGTCAAAAGGTTCCCTACCGCATGGGAATATTCATCATCCGCGGTGAACAACGCACAACTCAAGAATGCTACCGTATCGCCCAAGATTGCACATATACTCAATAGTTAAGAGAAGAGGGCTCAAGAGCATAGAAATTACCAAAGTCGAGGCTCGAGTCCAACTAACAAACAGACATCATCAGAGACCCTGACATTATGGAAGCCACAGGGTCAACTGCGGAAGACCTCGACCCTGTCCAGCTAGACGAAGCGAACACAACAAAAAAGCCTACATCGACCACAAACTCACAGAACTATGTAAATTCCATAAATTTTTAACTAATAACGTTGATTTGTTTGCCTTCTCCCATGCATATATTCCAGGTATCTAGAACGATATTGCAACACACAAGCTGAATGTCGATACACTCTACCCACCGGTATGCCAAATTAGAAGAAAGTTCAATGCTGCGATCAACGAGGTCGTCCGCGAAGAGGTAGAAAAATTGCTCGCCAATGGTTCCATCCGAGAGTAAAAATACTCCCAATGGGTCGCTAACGTGGTCATGGTAATGGGAAATAGCATATGCGCAAACTTCACGAACCTAAACAAAGCCAGCCCAAAAGACTCCTTGTTGCCTCACATTGATCAGCTCATCGACGCAACAACGGGGCACGAGTTATTAAGATTCTTGGACGCCTACTCAGGCTACAACCAAATCCTCATGGAAGAGGAGGACTAGGAAAAAACCACCTTCACCACCCATCAAGGGACGTACTGCTATAGAGTCATGCCGTTCGGGTTGAAAAATACAGGGGCGACCTATCAGAGGCTGGTCACCAAGAAGTTCAAAAAACAACTCGGTAAAATGATAGAAGTCTATATATATGACATGTTAGTCAAATCAAAAAGAAAAGAGGACCATATCAACCACCTAAGGGAAGCCTTCGAAATACTTAGACGATACGATATGAAGCTGAACCCTGAAAAGTGTGCTTTCGATGTGACCTCAGGAAATTTCCTTGGTTTTTTGGTTTCGCAGAGAGGCATCGAGGTCAATCCTAACCAAATCAAGGCTATACATGGAATACCTAAAATTTTGACCAGCAAGAAATAGGTGCAAAAGCTAACCGGCCGTATAGCCGCCCTGTAGGTACACCTTACGATCCTCTGATAGATGCCACAAATTCTTTAATGTACTCAAGAAGGATAACAAACTCCAGTGGAATGCTGAATACATCAATACCCTAAGAGAATTAAAGGCATACTTGTCCTTGCCCCCATTACTCGCCAAGGTAGAACCAGGAGAACGTATTTTAATGTACCTGGCCTTATCCAATGTTGGAATAAGCGATGTCTTGGTCCGTGAAAACAAAGGTACGCAATCTCCAATCTATTACGTTAGAAAAACATGGTCGATACCAAAACGATTTATCCCCACTTTGAAAAATTGGCCCTGGCATTAGTCGTGGCTTCACAAAAGCTGAGCCACTATTTTCAGTGCCACCCCATCTCGGTGGTCACGACCTTCCCCCTAAAAAGCATCTTACATAAACCCAAGTTGTCGGGTAGACTGGCCAAGTGGGCCATTGAATTAAGCGAGCATGATATAACATATTAGTCGCAAATAGCAATAAAGTCACAAGTACTCGCCGACTTTCAATGCCAAAATACTACTTGAAGCCGAGCAGGAAGCCTCCCATACCTCCCCCAAGCTATCCAACCTATGGTTCCTATACACTGACGGGGCCCCCAACACATCGGGGTCTAGACCGAGACTCATGCTCGAAGTCCCTACAGGCGAAGTCATCTGCAGTCCATACAGTGTCCCGACATGACTAATAATGAGGCCGAGTATGAGGCCTTAATTGCAAGACTAAAACTAGCTCCCAAGTATGGAGCACGGCGAGTCAACCTCTAATGTAACTCACAACTCATCGTCAACCAAGTCACAGGGACTTTCCAAATAAAAGAACAGAGGCTACAAAAATATCAGGCAGAAATTCATAAGTTACTGCTCGAGCTCGACGAGTGCCAACTTGACTAGATACCTCAAGCACAAAACATCGAAGCAGACGACCTTGCCAAATTAGCAGTGGTAACCAAGAACATAAGCTAAAAAGAAAACGTGGTCACCCTCCTCCGTTCATCGATAGACCAAATTGAGGTACGCACTATAAACTTGACTTAGGACTGGCACAACCGTATTATGTCATATTTGCAAGACGAAGTGCTCCCACCCGATAAAAAAGAAGCCAAGAAGCTTCGAATGCCGGCGGCCTGATACAACATCATCAAACATGACCTGTACAAAAGAACGTTTGGCGGTCCCTTAGCAAAGTACCAAGGACCAAGCCAAACTAGGCGCGTCCTCAAAGAAGTACATAAAGGCCACTGTGAAGCCCATACTGGTAATCGAGCCCTTGTTCGATGCCTTATAAGGAAGGCTATTACTTGCCTACCATGAAAAAAGAAGCTGCCAACTTCGTAAGAAAATGCGAACAATGCCAAAAATACGCTCCAATGATCCACTAGGGGGCGAGCAACTCCACTCAGTCACGTCGCCTTGGCCATTCATCAAATAGGGATGGACATCGTCGGACCCCTTCCAACAGGATGAGGTAATATACGATTTCTTTTGGTTTTAACCAACTAATTTTCCAAGTGGGTAGAAGTAGGTGCATTCGCCCAAATACGCAAATAGGAAGTTATCACGTTCATATGGAGGAACATCATATGCCGCTTTGGCATCCCCAAAGAAATCAGTTGTAACAACGGACCCCAATTCACCGAAAAAAAGACCATCAAATTTTTTGAAAAATGGCACATCAAGCGAATACTCTCCACGCCTTATCATCCCACAAGCAACGGTCAGGCGGAGTCCTCTAATAAGGACGGTTCTATTCATTCCCTCTGCTGATGATGAGACGACCTCGGCTATTCGTGCAGGTTCCCCTCTGTCAGAGACCCCTCCAATCTCTAACAGCCTCTCTTCTGTGACGATAGCCGGCGTGGGAGAAGCCTCAATGACCAGTAAGGGCGCCACCTCCGCATCCAAAATAATGGGCCTTTTTAACTCAGTATCAGCAATATAGACCCTGCCAGTATCCACCCTCTGCCTTTTTCTCGGTATCGTCACCCCTTCGTCATGAGACGACTCGTCAATTAGGTGTAGGACGCGGTGATCAGAGGTCTCGGTCGATGTAACAGCTCCTTGTAGGGCAAAATTGCCCAATGGTGGAGCTAGAATTTGACCCTCTCGTACAGACTCAGCTAGTATGAATCGTATTTCTACCGAAGCAACTTCTTGGCTGAATGTGGGCACCGAGCCTTCACCTTCTTGGAAGCACGTCGACCTGGCGCAAAAAGAAAATCACGTAAAAAATTATATATATGACTAGACGGTTGTAAGCTATAACAAAAACGAAAATTCGTGGAAATGAGAAGACGACTTACTAGTTGAAGGCTTGGGCCCGAACCGTCTGTTAAAGGATGCCCAATCGCGAATTCCCACAGTAAGAGGTAAGACGCAAGTTACCAGTCTTCGATATCAAGCACCAAGGGAGGTGGATGCTTACCGGCTGAAAGTAGAAAGATATGAGCAAGTCAAAAACAAAAAGAGGGGGGATAAATAAAATGTATGACAGATGGTAATAGACCCTTACGGTTGAAGTTCCACTTCTCGGGGAACCCGGCTGGGTCTGCCACTACATGCTCGATTCTGACGAAGAAGTAATTGCACCAGAACCGATGGTTCACCTTGTCATCCATCCTCGTCACCAATCCTTTGGTCCCACTGTGGCAAAGATAAATCAGAGTGCCTCGGTAAAAAATAGGCGAGAAGAGGTGCAACAGATGACAGATAGAGACTTTGCAGCCGGCCAGCTTTGCGAACTTCGCCAGCATAAAAAATACTTTATATAGGTAAGGGGAAAGCTGTGCCTGGCTGACGCCATAAAAGCAGCAGAACTCTTTAGCTAGAGGGGGAATAGGAAGAGAGTAACCCAACAAAAATGGGTAGGCGTAGAAAGCACAATACCTAGGCTGGTGAACTTGTATCACGTCGTTCACTGCTGGAATAATATCAACATGAGCAAAATACAGAATTTGAACTGCAGGTCAGATATTTATTTCGACCCCATGACTGATAGTACCGACTCAGGAGAAGGGGCGGGTTTTTTTGAAAGTCATTTATGACCAATGGGTTCCGAGGAACAATCTCCTCTACAGTGGGAAAACTTTTGCCTTCTGCAACCGTGGGTTCACCGCTACTGGAAGACATAGCTACTGACAAAGGGTTTGCATCGGAAACTATGTTAGAAGTGTGAGGGGAGTTTGTTATTTCTGTTGTAACGGGTACATAATAGAGCCGGAAGAAGGGAATCAACAGGAAAAGAAAGCATAAACTAGAACGGAAAAGCAAAAGGAAATCAAAAACAAGGGTTAGAGAAGAAGCAGAAGAACAAGCAAAGTTCCAATGGAATATGAAGTGATAAAAGTTTCATTTTTGAATCTCCCTTCCCTTATTTATAAGGTATTGCAGCGCCCAGATTGATGCGAGAAACTGTCATTGACCCTAAGATCGAAGCAACAAAAGCATTGGAAACGATGTATTGCATCGGGAAGATGAATAATGATGACGCGTGTGGTCATGGTGTCATCCTATATTAGCCATGCCAACCACAACCTTCGAGCCAAGCTGTCATCAATGTGACATCGAGCAATTCAGCTCGTTCGCCACGGTGGAATATCTCGTGATTAGATGTAGATAAAATCCGTTCATCAAGGACTCCCAAGAGGACGACCTTAATAAGCGGAGGGACTAACTGAATGAGTCAAAATTAGTTCTAGTTTAGCGAATGCATACGAGCGACCTGAGGCCGAGGTCGAAACCAAGCACGGTCCAGTGGCGAGGAGTCGTTCCAAGAGAGAGAGTCCAATGCCGAGGTCGAGCAAAGAACAAATGGGTGCAACTGTTAGAATATTCCTAGGATTATGAATAGGAATATTCCATTGAATATTCCCCAAATTGTACTTCGTTAGGATTTTTTAGGGATATCCCTTATAAATAGGAAGAGAGAGGAAACCAAAAAAACCCTAAGACTTTGATGAAAGAACATCTTATAAAGAGTTGACTATCAAAAATATACAAAAAAGCTTGTCTCGTCTTCTCTGTTTGATTCTGTCACGAAACATTCCTCTCTTATTCACAAGATCCAAGAACACTTTTGTCACGACCCCAGTTCCCCCTCTGTGAACTATCGTGATGGCACCTAGTCCCTATGACTAGGTAAGCCTAACAATGCGAAAAATAATCTAAACTTGCGGAATTAAATGGACAAAAGTCAAAATAACTGAATAGAACAATATGTAATGCCTCTTGGCATATAAACACAACTTCAAATTCTAATACACTATCCCAAAACTCGGAAACTAATGGATCTACAAGCTAAGAAAGTATTACATAGCTCTAATCTCCAGAATGTCCAACAAGAACAGAAGTATAGAAGGGCAAAATACTAAACACATGAATAGAAAGAGACTCCTCGGTCTGCGGACGCGGCAAATACACCTCGAAGTCTCGTAGAATTGCCTCGCCTCAAGAAGGATAAGCCTGAGTAGAGGTACCTAGATCTGCACATGAAAAACATGCGCAGGTTATGGATGAGTACACCACTGCGGTACTCAGTAAATGCCAAGCCTAACCTCAGTTGGGCAGTGACGAGGAAGGTCAGGGCCCTACTGAGATAAAATACAATATATAATTCAATAGTATGGAAATAAGCAGTATAAGTACGAACATAAATAATATAGCACAGTGTAAAGAGAACATCAATAAATTCACAGAACAACGTAAATACAGTGCAAACACTGGAGGAAATACAATTCAGTACCAATAATACCAACCGGGGATCTCCAGGATACCGTCCTAAGTCCCATTTTCATTTCATCTGTCCAGTGGATCTCCCGTGATACCGTCCCCTAGTCTAACTATCATCTGTCCAGTGGATCTCCCGGGATACCGTCCCGTAGTCCAACTATCAATGTACAGGGGATCTCCCGGGAATCTAATCCGTAGTCCCAAATATAAATACCTAGTACTGGGGGAATCTACCAGGTGCATTCCCGTAGTTCCATATAACAGTGCAGGGGGGTCTCCCGGGAATCGAACTCGTAGTCGCAAATATAAATGTGTAGGGGGATCTCCCGGGAATCTAACCCGTAGTCCCAAAGTAAACAAACAAGGAGGGAGCTCCCGGGAATCAAACCCGTAGTCCCAATACAAATACGCAACAAAATCAGAGAAATACTCGGAAAAATATCAACTTCACAATAAGGCAAACAAATAGTCTAGCCTAGCCTGCTGCACAGAATCCAAATAAGGCAGGTTGATCAAGTAAGTCAATTAAGTCAATTAGACATGCTTTCATAGATTAACGATAGACTTAAATTCCAAGTAGTACAAACAAGAAAGGGAAATACAATTTAAGGCTATTTAATAAAAATATGATTTTCAACAATTAGCACAAGTATGCGCTCGTCACCTCACGTACAGGGCATTTCAGTTACCACAATATCAATCCTAAGGGGAGAGTCCCCCACACAAGGTTAGACAAGCCAGTTACCTCGAACAAGTGCAAGTCAACCCGATATAACGCTTTTGTCACGAGTATCCGACTCCAAATGGCCTAAATCTATTCAATTAAATTGCAAATTGTAAATAAAACTTCAAGCAATTAATTCTACAATTAAATATTAAGCTAATACGCAAAATTTTGTAAAATAACCAAAATGCCCCTCGGGCCCACATCTCGGAATCGGGTAAAATTTATATTTTTAGAAACATCGCACTCTCATGAGTCTAACCATACCAAAATTATCCAAATCCCATAACATTTCGACTCTCAAATCCTCGATTCTATCCGAGAGGGTTTTGAAACTCTTCCAACTAAATTCACGGATTTAATGCCAAAACTAGTAATAGATTCGAGTAATCTAACCAAAATTAAGTTAAGAACACTTACCCCATTGTTTTCTCTGAAAATCTCCCGAAAAAAGCGTCTCCCCGAGCTCCAATTTGGTGAAAATGTTATGTCCAAAATTTTGTGTTACTGTTCACGGGGTACTGCTCATGGGGTACTGTTTGCAAGTACTGTTCAAAGCTACTGTTCACAGTGCTGTGAAAAAAATACAGCAGCTTTATTTATCGTGTCTAAATTGATCCGTTAACCTTCCGAAATCCACCTGAGGCCCTCGGGACCTCAACAAAAAATATCAACCAGTCCTAAAATATTATTCAAACTTGTTCCCACATTCGGAACGCTCAAAACAACGTCCAAAGCACCAATTTTACATCGGATTCAAGCCTAAAAATTTTAAAAACTCTAAAATACGTTTTCAATAAAAAAAAGTCTATCAAAACTCGTCCGAATGATCTGAAATTTTGTACACACATCCCAAATGACATAACAAAACTACTGCAACTCTCGAAATTCTATTCCGACCCTCGGATCAAAATCTCACTATCAAATCGGAACTTCAAAAATTCAACTTTTGGCATTTCAAGTTTAAATTAGCTATGGACCTCCAAAATACAATCCGATCATGCCCCTAAGCCCGAAATCAGCTGACGGAGCTAACGAAACCATCAAATTTTCATTCTGATACCGTCTTCATACAGTTCCGACTGTGGTCAAATTTCTAAGGCTTAAGCTCTAATTTAGGGACTAACTGTCCCAAAACTCTCCGAAATTTAGAACCGAACATCCCGGCAAATCAAAATAGCAGAAATAAACTTGGGAAAAGCAGTTAATAGGGGATCGAGAAGTTAATTCTTAAGACGACCGGCCGGGTCATTACAACTTTGTTCATTCCCATTTTTCGGTGGTCGCACGCTTTAGTCAAAAGAAGAAATCATCCATCTCATCCAACATTCGGGTGACAAATTCCTTCTTGTTACATTTAATGCCATTTGTCACATTTATTGCATGTTTTCATTCTCATATTTATTAACAATTATTGTGTATTAACTTGACATTCCTTGACTTGAACGCGGTCCCCTACCATCTGAGTTGTTGAACTTCAGATCTGGAATTTATTACTTTTAACTTGAATTCACCCTTTGTTCATTTATTAAATTGGTTTAACAAAAATGATTTAGAAATTTTTTATCAAACAATGCCCATAGAAACCGGTAAACATGTAGAATGAGGTTAGCTTTTATATCGTTCCATATGACTATTAGGACAATTAAACCCGCAAAACTAAGAGCTGAAGTGTTGTTTATGACGTAAGCACCATCTTTTGATGCTCAAACTATGCTTCCCTTCATTTTACCAAGTCTTACGGTATCAACTATTATGGTTTCGCTTAGGAGTGGCAAACGGGCGGGTCAGGTCAGATATGGTTCCGATCGAAAATAGGTATTGAAAAAATGGATCAATTATCCGATTCGATTCATATTTAATACGAATAAAAAACGGGTTAACCGACGGATAATATGGGTTACTCATATTATCCATGACTTCTTATATATGATAACTTTTTGGAGAATTCTTAGTCTCTCTATCTTGAGGAACCCCCAATTTGAGGCTTTACATTGGTTATCCATTGGTTACTCATTGGTTATCCATTTTCTAAATGGATAATATGGTTCTTATCTATATTTGACCCATTTTTAAAAAAATTCATTATCCAACCCATTTTTTAGTAGATAATATGAATGGTTAACTATTTTCTTTTAACCATTTTGCTACCCCTAGTTTCGCTTTTACCCTGCCCTACGCCAAAAAGGATAAATAACAAGTGATACGGAGCATATTCTAGCTTCTATCATGTCACAAAACCAGATTGGAGGCAGAGCTAGGACCTGCACATAGACTGCATGTATGAACATGAAAGGGGCAACTTGATGAATGCCACAGCGTACATGATCTTTAATGAATTACCATTTGCTTACGTGCTGAAAAATCATTAGTAGAAGGATCGAATTATTAACTTTTAATTGATTTTGATATATTATAAGTATTTTTTTTATTTACCAAATACATAAATAAGTCAAAAAGTATTTATAAGCTAGTTTGAATAGCTTATACGCTTACCTAAACACCCTCTAAGCAAGTTAGTAAGGAGCAATTTTCTTTATTCTATCCTCCATTGTTTTTATTATACTATCAATACGAGTTGAATGGGAACCTTGTCATAACTGGTAAAGTTGTTCTCATGTGACCAGAAGGTCACGGGTTCGAGCAATAAAAACGGTCTCTTGCATAAATGCAGGGTAAGGCTGCGTAATATAGGGGTAGGCATCGGTCGATTCAGTTCGGTTATGAATATTATAGGTTTAACATATTGGTTATCGGTTTACAAATTTGATAAACCGATAAGATATTGGTTATCAGTTATCGATCATTATCGGTTCGGTTATCGATTTACCCATAAGATAACTCAATCTAAAGTTAAGCAAAAAAGAGAAGACAATTCGCCGGAGTTAAGCAAAAAAGAGAAGAATTCACATATAGTATACTGCCTATTTCTGCGTTTTGTCTGGTGGCCATAAGTGGAATAGTACTAATTCTTCAACAATGGTTGTCCAAATACATTAATAATAATACGAAGTATTAGTAATTTTACCTTCAAATTAACAAGTTCAAACATATAGTACTAACAGTCTAAGATGGATTAGATGTTGTTTGTCAAATGCCTAACCTAAAAAAGAAACCGTAGAACAAAACTTGATCAATGCATAGACAATACTAACATATAAATGAAAAACGCCTACAAGGTAAGAAAATATTGTCATGTTTTCAAAGTTCAACTTACTGCGTAAGACTAAAGATTTACGGTAGGAGTAACTAGTAAGGTATATGAAGAATGAAGATGAAGCAACAGAAGAGTGTGGCCGAGAAATAATAGGATTTTATGAAATGAAGTCCTAGCATATGTATATACTAAGGCTAAAGTCACAATTTTATTAATTCTTATTGGGTTGTCAGTTAACCCATTAACAAAATTAGAAAATCGAGGTCCGAACTGATAACCCAATAATAAAAAAATTCTAAACCGTTACTGAACTGTTAACCCAATAACCCGATACCGGTAACCCAATAGACAATTAATGGTTCGGGTTATCGGTTTTACCCGATATATGTCCAACCCTAACGTAATAGACCTTTGTGGTCCGGCCCTTTCCCGGACCCGCGGCTTAGTGCACCGGGTTACCTTTCAATTTTTTTTTTTATCAATACGAGTTTTAATTCTTCAATAGTAGAAAAATTTCTTTTTATATTGCCAAGTCGCATTTAAGATATGTACAATACTTATTTTTATGAAATTAATGATATGAAAGATAAAGTAGGCAGTCTCCAATGACATACTAAACTAGCCTAATAGTATACTTTAATAATATAAGCCTTCATCTTCCTTTATGAGGATTTTACCCTTTGAATTCACTGCTACAAAAAATCTAAAAGTGCGAGCTCTGCTTACTACTTCCTCCAGTCTATAATAAGCGACTTTTAGTCTTTAGCACATTCCTTAAGAAAATACTAACTCCTAAATTAAAAAATGTATATTGACTAAATTATTCTTAATTAAAATTGTATTGTTACTTTGACACATTGGGATACGTAAATGTTGGCAAATTTTGAAAAAATAAAATTAATTCCTTCTTGATTACGTAAAAGAACTCTTATTTTGGACCAAAATAATAAAGGTCAAAAAATCACTTATTATGGACCGGAGGGAGTACTTACTAATAAGGTAAGGTTATCGGTAATGCCTTTGAAGTAAAGGTAGCATTGGTTTGTAATAACATTGGTAGTTAAGCACTAATTGGTATTTGTTGATTCTTTACATTTTTTCTAGTTTTATAGGGTTTTTATTGTACCATCAAAATTTTAAGGTTATGTATTTCCATTTTCTAACATGACAATTCGCAAATATTTTATTTTTCCTATCAATTCATCGTCTTTTTTAAATAAAATTCTAACTAATATGATGGCTATTGTCTAAAATTTTATATCGATAACTTTTGAGAGTTCAAAACGTTCCAATTTAGCTTGGAATGTGTGTTAATCGCAATAAATTAACAGTAGCATAGAATATCTCAGCATGGATATACAATTTTCATGAAGTCAATCCTTAGAATAGTTTAAAAGTAAAAGAACAATGTACTAAATACAATAGCAGATTATGATGCAACAAATTTGAAAGGAAAAAAAAAAGGAAGAAAGACTCAATATTTCTTTCCTAGATAGAACTCATATCCCACATCGCCAATATAATATGATATTGACTACTATATATCTGTTAGAGAAGCAATAGATATCGCCGAGCTCCGTAATGTGGGCTTGTAACCCAAGTGGGGGCATTAGTGTGGTGGAATATTGGGCTTGTTCAGATGGTAGGATTTGGGTGGCTTATTTCTGGCTTGCCCTATCCAAGCTCAGAGTTGAGTCACGTGGCCCAAACGAAGGTATGGGCTGCGTGGCTCCTAAAGTGGGGCGGACTGCGTGAGGCTGGTTTCACAGAGCAACGAATAGCTCCCTCTCTGTGCAGTGGAAGGATAACGGGCCAGTGTCATCTAAGCCCAATAAATGCCTGATGGGCTGCTCTAATTAAACCACCACTTTTTTGGGCTACAGAATTTTAGGCATTGACCACTCTACCCGTTTGGGTATTGGTCTTTGTTTTTACTTTTTAAAAAAAAAATAATCTTAACATTTATTTCAGGAAAATGGAAGAAGAAAACATTACAAAAGGCTAAAATTATGTAAGGTTTAAAATTATAGTTGTGCATATCATAACAAAAAGTCGCCCAAGTTGGTTGGTTGTTACATTAATTTTGTTACACTCCAAAATATATCATTAATTTGGGAACACCATGGCTCAACTCTAAAATAGTTTTGGTTGCACCTAGATTTTGTGATTCTTTTTTTAATTTAGGTGACAATATGCTAGCATTTATGAGAGTTCAATTGTTTCATTTTATATATATGATGCTAGTTTATCATTAAGGTTCAACCACCCTTTACACTGTTTAAAGCACCTTCAACTCTAGAATGACAAAAACTTATCTGCACCGGATGCGCAAGAGGTAAAAGAAACAAAGATCTGAGATAAGAGAAGTGCAACATGTAAACCAAAGTCAAGGAGAGTTAATTTGTGTCACCATCAACCCCTTTCAACCGTTATGGTTCCCTTCCTTTTACCCGTGCTTAAAGTATCAACTATTATGGTTTCGCTTTTACCCTGCCTTACGCCAAAAAGGATTAAAAAACAAGAGAAACTGACCATATCCTAGCTTCTATCATGATACAAAACCAGATTGGAGAGGAGAGCGCTAGGACCTGCATGCAGACTGC
Organism: Nicotiana glauca; assembly: GCA_026770625.1. Taxonomy (NCBI): domain Eukaryota; kingdom Viridiplantae; phylum Streptophyta; class Magnoliopsida; order Solanales; family Solanaceae; genus Nicotiana; species Nicotiana glauca. The sequence goes on along the minus strand of MU718953.1, from coordinate 73,530 downwards.
AGATATATGACACTTTTATGGTTTCCCTTTTCCATCGATGAATGCCACAACTAGATGACACTACGAAGTATGCAGTGATTGGCATATTCCTGTATACAGATGATCTTTAGCGAATTACCATTTGTAGGGAAAACAATCTCTTTAGATATTTGGAGCACAACAGAAGCAACTTGGAGACGAATGAAAGCATGACACAAACAAACAGCATTATATCACTCTAAATTTCATGAAGTAGCCTACCTTCTACGAATTTTATTTGACTTGAGGAAAAGACCATTTCTTTATGTTTATTTATTCATAGGATCCAACCTACCGAATCACACCCCTAGGGTACGGCCATTCCCCGGACCCTGCATGAATGTGGAATGCTTCGTGCACCGGACTACCCTATTCATCTAGAATCCAACCTACCCGAATCACACCCCTTGTGGTGCGGGACCCTGCGTGATGCCTCGTGCACCGATCTGCCCTATTCATATAGAATCCAACCTACCCAAATCACAAAGCTAGAAGAGCTAGCCACAGAATAAGGAGAATCAATAAGCAAGAACTTAGATATAATGAGCTAAAAAGACTGAAATAAACTCAAGAAACGTCATATATGAAGGCCACTAATATAAGCCCCAGGATATCCTCGAATCTAGTTGTCAAACTTGGCTCCGACTCAATCACATTTTCTAGATTTGCTTTCCACATACCTTCTGGAGCACACTTCTGAATACAGGAGTAATGTTAAGCAGCCATAAAAGATAACCATATTTACCAACTTATTACTCCTTATAACATCTGGTTGAGAAGCAGCACAACATGATGACACATCAGTTTATAGTACATATGCAGAGGACAACTTCAGTGGCATTAAAATGCATTGAACATGCAGATACCCACAATTATTATGATATGATGGAACACTTAGTATGTTTGTGAAAGATCAGGTGATCAGCAGCAGCACTAAATACAAATAAAAATCTACTTCATTGTATTGTTAAGTCTTACAATTAAAAAATCTACTTTATTGTACTGTCAAGTCTCCAAAGGAAATTAACTATATATGGCAAGGATGTATATAATTAACAGTTAAGTGACTTAAAATTTTAGCAGGCAACAACACTGAAAGATGGAGCAACGCAAAGACTGGGAAACCTTAAAAACGCCAACTGTATCATATTCACTACTCTTTTTTAGGATACGTTACACCATTCACTACTTGTCTTTAGCAAATAATTGGAAAAAATTCAAAAACTCTTGTACTGCGTTGAATAAGCAAATGAAGAAATAGTTTTCAGAAAAATTAAAATAAACTTTTTGGGGAATTCTTGGAAACATGGGATTGATGTCATCAACGAGTAATCAAACCAATGTCTCGTTGTTATACCACTACTAATATTAAGATTTACTTTGATAAACTATATGACTAGCTCCTGGAAACTAACAACTGATCATAGGATGTAATAACAAGATACAATATGCAATTTACCAGACCCCTAACAAATGCAATCTTGCATTCTTATCTTGCTTAGCCGATCTTCTGCTAAACACATTATTTTGCACATTACCAAAGCTCTAACAAATGCAATCTTGCAGAAAGAACAACATACACCTAAAGTTATGAAGAATACAAGATAGAAAGTAGTCAATCCATAAGATTTTTGTTAATGCATTTACACATAAATCAACATTAATTATACCAATTCCAGCAGCAAAAAATTAACATCAAACTCTTATTTATCCAAAAGTAGCTACTAACCAAATGACACAACTTACAGATCATGAATTGAATGTCATAGCTGGGAAATGTCTTCTGCTCAATCCAGCATCATTATTATCATAAATCAGAAAAAACTATAGAGTCTACACTCAATGACACAAAAGAAGTGCGACTAATTATTCAGTTCAAGAAAACCCGTATAAGTTAAAATTTGAGGCAAATTCAGTACAACTATTGGAATTATAGCATTATCCAAAAGCTCTTAATTCTCTTCCCTCAATTCAAAAAAATCTCCTAAATTTCCGACATTTTAATTATCAAAATCACCTATAACCCACCCCCAAAATTTAAAAAGATCAATTTTTTTTTTCTGCAGAGACTTACTAGCCCTGATTTAGCTAAGAACAATTTGAATTCCCGTCTAGTGTAGGGTCCACCGACACGGATCCCGAAGCATCAGCATCACTTCGTTGCTCCTCTTTCTCCTTCTCTTTGTCCAACTCCTTCTCCAATTCAGCCTCAGCAGCTTTCTCAGCCTGTAATATAGGGGCATAATAATCACTATGAGCTTCCATACACTTCTTCAAAGCAGAAGTAACCTCAAAACACTTCTCTACAATATCCTCTTTGTTCTTTTCCCCTTCTTCAATGCATTTTTCCCAGTCAACAAATTCGTCTTTACACCCTCCCCCTTTCATAAACAAACAAAACCCACATTCACCCTCCTCTTCTTCTTCTTCGTCCAAATTGATATCTTTTTCTTTGTCTCCATTTTCTTCTTGGGTTTCTGCTTTGATTTCCTCTTTTGGGTTTTGGGTTTCTGTGGTTTCGGGTTGACGGGTCGGTTCAACTTCGGAATTTGATTCTTGGGTCGGTTCAAGATCGGATTTTGATTCGTGGGTCGGTGAGGATTCCGAGGAAGAAGACATGGTGTTGGGGATTGTGGTGGTAGAATTGGGGGAGCTAGGGTTTGTATCTGAAAGTGTGGAAAAGAAGTTTCCCATGTCTGCTCATAAACCTCTTCTTAAACCCTCTTTTCTCCAGAGAATAATAATTTTTTTACTCCTTTTCTTTTGGCATGGTCTTTTTTGAAAAATACTTTTTCTTCTTATTTAAAAAGTATGTCTCTCTTTTTCTTAGGAAGAAAGTCACATGTATTTTCGTTTTGGACAAGTCAAGGATGATAGTTACCGGTAGGGGTGTTCAAACCGAATCGAAAAATCGCATCAAATCGAAAAATCAAATCAAATCGATTAAAAAATTCAATTAGGTTTGACTTGACTTAGTTTGGTATTGAGTAAAAAAACCCGAACCAAACCGTCATATAAATATATAAATTTTATTTATATTTTTAAGAATTTATAGTGAATTTTTTTTTAGAAAATGTAGAAATATTTGGGATCCTCTCATGTATTAACCTTGAAAGCATAAATTAACGAAAAATTATTGTTAGACAACTAAGAAAATAACTATCATGTGTTACTAAAAAGATTCTCCCATTAGAATATATTAATAGATCATATGTTTGTCAATTTCTTCCATATTTACTAAACATATATTCACTTATCAAAGACTTATCTATAATTTTAACAAAGTAA
>MU718953.1:31675-56076 GCA_026770625.1 Nicotiana glauca | reverse complement strand
GCTTCATTGTTGTTAATGATATTTAAATAATTGGTTTTGAGCTTCATGCTCGGGTTGAGAGTGTAATTGGTCGGGCTTGCCTAGCAATTGTGTTGTGCGCCATCACGACCGGGATCGGGGTCGTGACAACATACCTCTCTCTCCTTCATTTCTAAAGATTCTTCTAATTTTTCCATATACCATTGCAAAAACGGTACCTTAATACCATCATTTTTTATTCTTCTGCTCTTTTCTCTTCATAGTCCTTTGCACTTTCACAAAATCACTTGGTTGACTTATCCCCTAAGAGAAAAAGTTAGGACGTTTGAAATATTTCAATTCAGATCTCAATAAACCAGGCCCTAAGAAAATCCTAAAAAAATATTCTTAAACAAGAAACTCACACAATATCAATTAGCAGTAATCACTGGGTAGACGCCAAATCATGATTGAAGGGAAGAAAAATAAGGAAAAAGAAGAAGAGAAATAAAAAAAAAAAAGGAAAAACGTGTAATTAAATCCCTTGATTGAAGGCATTAATAATGTATTTAGAGCCTTTTAAGGTGGAACGTACATATTTTGTAAATAAAACTTGTTTATGTTGGGGTAATTAACTAAATATAGACATTTTTAGTTATAAAGTTTTAAATAGTGTAGAGGTATGTAAAAATCCAGAAAAGAAAATTAGAGTATTAAATCCTTTTTTTTGGTTTAAGAGAGGAAAATACTACTTCTCAATTATCTGTATTTTTAGAGGATTAATTACGAATAATACTTTTGCACTGAAATTATGCATGACTTTTTAAAGAAAAACACGATGTGCAATATTAAATTCTAGATAAAGAGACTTGATTAATATCTGATTATTTTGGAACAGATTAAGTACTTATTTAATCAAGTTAAAAAGAGAATCGGCAAATGTATTTGTCTCACGAGTAATCATGAGCGGCGTAAGCAAGAATTTTTGTAATCGGTATCAAAATTTATAGAAGAATATGAATAATAATTTTATTATCATACTTCTAGACAAGAAATAGTCTAAGTCCATTGGTTATGAGTCTTAAATTAGAAAAAGTTTCAAGTTCAATTCTACTTCATCACAACTTTTAACCACAGAACACCTCTCAAATATATACAAAATCAGGCACATAACAAACGTCTACGGTCTAACGCACCAAGAGACAATTTACATCAAGTGTCACTTTTTTCTAATTATCCGTTTAGAGACAATTTACATCAAGTGTCACTTTTTCCTAATTATCCGTTTTCTTATAATATTAATATATCTATTTAGTAAAAAGTCCAACGAAGCGATGTCGCATGACACCGCTTTGTTAAACGTGCATCCGTCCGTTCAGGTAATGGTAGTTTTTAATTTTATTCAATCATAATTGTAAATGAAAAAAAAAAAAGAAAAAAAAAAGAGCAGCCTTTTGATTTTTCAGGGAGTATCTTTTGGATAGAAATTAACCTTAGCAACGAAAATAAAAAAGATAATTTGGATTACACCATTTAGTGGAAAACGAAATACTCTATTTGGTAATGTTTCGTTAACAAAAGGAATGTCATAACCTATGATGTTTTAGAACATATCAATGTATCACTAGTTCAAAATCATTCTCAACTAGGAACAATTGCACTATTGGCTTTGAAAAAATAATACAGAAAAGTTTGCTTGGTTCGCCATACCATGCGCAGATGTCGTATGTGTGATTGCATCCTTGAAATATACATTAAAATAATCTTTAAGAATATATCTTTTCTGTTCTTTTTCTTTTTTGTAACTTTTTGTATTCTCTCTCTCCTCCTCATCCCCACTGATCTTGCCTTGTTCTGAAGTTAAGGGCCAAATAAATAGCCCTTAAAGAGATCTGCATCTTTCTGTGGTCTGCCTAGTCTTTGTTTCTGAATATTAATCTCTTTTCACATGTGTTCAAACTACTGATCTTCCTTTAGGTCCAGAAGTGTAGAAAACTTCTTGAGTTTTGATGTGAAATGTTGTTATCAGGCAGCATTTGACATGTGAATTAATTCTTCACTGTGAATGACTTTTATTGGTTGCTACAGTTTTGGCAGTTGCCAGAAATCTGATGAGTTAATGAATAGACATTATGTTCGCCTTTATTCTTCTTTGTCCTCATCATCCTCTTCATGGTAAACGAAAGGAAGTGGTACTGACTTGAATGCGCGATATTTCCCTACATTGTTCAGGTGTTCATTTTCCAACCTGATAAATTAAAACATGTCTCAGTCGTGTACAATTATCACGAAGAGTTGTAACTTGGACTGGAGAGTGTTCCAATGTCATTTCACAGAATTTCGAGATCATATATATATGTAGTCAATATATTCTCCCTTCGTCACAATGTGATTGACGTGAGAAAATAGGTTCTCTGTAAGTCATTTGAATATAATCATTGTCCTGTAAACCTTAATGTCGACAGGAATGACAGCTGAAACAGAAAATCCAGCAAGAAAGATTGTCATACCTGAAAAAATTCCACATGCCACGTCGAATTACTTCTAGACAAGCAAATATGCTTGAGACAGTACTTCCTTGCAAAGAGGGCACATTAAATTTCAATACCAGTTGTAGCCAAGCAAATCTAAGCAAGACATCTAAGACCTGTGAGAAGGTCGAAGAAAAGATTAGAGTGGCTAGCTCATCATATGATGAACTGAAGCAACTTAATTGTCATATAGAAATTACCATGGCTATGAAATATACACTTTTATGGCGCAGTACGAGCTTATCCCGCAAGAACTTGTTCTTGGACTTCCTTCTCAATAACCCCCAATCTACAACTATATCCCAGTATGTGTTGAAAAGAGTTGTGACAAGTGAGCTAAGAATAGCCAACACCTCCCAAGCCAAACTTTTTCTCAGACTATAAGCTGTTTTAATAACAACTGCCAGAATTGTCAAAAAGTATCTCAAGGCATTGTATGCCTGTGACTGATCTTTCTCTTCAAACAGTCGACGGATACACTACAGTAAAAGCATAACCATCTGTAAGTCTACTTTAAAGGAAATATTTCCTGCTCGAGTATTGAAAGAAATGGCATAAAGATATTGTTCAGTTATATAATTGGCCCACGTGGGTTGTGTAAGGACTTCCAAAGGCGTCTCTCTACCGTTACTATGAGGTTTTTAAGTCGGATGCTCATATACTTTCACATGTTATTAGAGCTAACCTTTGTAAGCCCATATTCTGCCACTCATAAGTTTGTACTAAAGTTCATGCATGAAGCACAAAATTGGTTTTACATATGTAGGAGGGTGTTGATAATAGTTGTTCCACAGGGATTATGTACAGAATTTTAAAAGGGTTTATAAAGTCTAGGACTACTACATCATTATCTTAAGGTCTTGGTTTGGATACTCGGATTGTTCATATATATCATAGTGGAATTATAGGTTCAATGCTTATGAGAATTTCTACTTACAACTAGTTATGGCATCCTTAACCATGAAGGATATTATCGCCGAGACTTCAATTTTCTATAGAAGCAAGACATATCAGTTATTCAGTATTTTATTGAGAAGATGAAAATATCTTCAGAGAAGAGATTTCCTTACAAAACCTGATTTATGCTTTGAAGCCACCTAGGATATAGCTGAACCAGGAATGTTAGATTTCATAATTGCCAAAACAAACTAGAAGATTAACTCGTCTTGGAAATAAGTCGAGGCAAGGCATAGGAGTTGAAAGAAGAAGGATGGTAGATCCTTAGTGTCACTCATCTTTTCACATGCACAACTAATTGTAGAGAAATAACAATCAGAAGAAGATATCAGACCTGGAAAAACCGAAACCAATATGGTATGACCGCTAGGATGAAGTAAAATATGTTATACACATTGTGACTTTGGCATGTATTATGTCCGTGAGAAGATTTAACCCACGTATAATAGCAAATGTAGTACTCCAAACTCCTTATTGCCTCAACCTGTGTTATGTAGGAAGTTAAAACCACTAAACAACTAAAAGACGAAGGAGAAACTAAACTCTACATGTAGGGAAATCACAGACCTGGCTAGTAAGTTGATCTGCTAGAAAGAAATCTGGAAGAGTAACCTGCACACAATGAGAATTTAAAGAGAGTTAGCCTGCCCAGAGATAACTATATGTTTTTTATTTACAACCCAATGTCTGTTGAATTACCTTGTAAAGAGGAGCGCAGATGCAGCGAAAGATGCATCTTATAAGGAACAAACGACTTGAGCGATAAATGATGTTGAATGGGCAGAAAGTAATAAAAAGAACAACCTGCATACAGAATTATCTTTGGTGAAAGAAAGTATATAACTGCAGTAGAACCGATCAGTCAGAAAGCTCTAAAATCTTACTGTCATCAATCCCAAAGGAACATATTCAATACGTGTTACATATTCTTCAGCTCTTGAATTCATGTGAAGATGCATCAGTAGAGCGGCAAAGACGAGCATTGCGAGACCATTACTAAGAAGAAAGACTTCCCTATAGCTTAACTCAGTTCCTTGCTTGAAACCAAAGATAAACACATAGTTTATTTTGTAGCGCCTCCAGAAATATATGTTTGCAGCATATAAAAGCATATGCAGCACAATGTATGCATAAAAACTGCCAGACAATTCAAAACATTTCTCTAGTCAAATTACAGGTTTAGGAAACTCAAAAATGTGGGTTTTCACCTGTGATTGTATTGGAAAAATCTAAATAGAAAAGAGTTTGATCCTTCTTTACCTGTAAAGTGGGACTATCTTGTCCAAATAAGAGGTCCCTTCTTCTTTATCCATCAGCTTTCTGTCATCTCTTAATAGAATAAAAGCAACTAGTAGAGCAATCGAGCAGCCAGAGAGAAAACCTGGAAATTTTGAAGGACAAGTTGGAATCAAAGTGAAGGCCCAAAATACAAAGCGTTTCATAAAACCAAAAACTGAAATCATGTTCTATCTGAAGAAAAAAGTAACTGTCCGTCGGTTCTATACTTTAAAATGATAGTACATCATATGTTTGTATTACTTGCCTGACAGGAATGTTATACGATGTTTCTCTATTTTATGCTTTGGACGCAATATTTTCATGCCTTTTCTGCGGTTTGAGTGTGAAAAATGCTTGATGAAGGTGGTCTCTACCCTGTCCAGAAGATTACTAACCTAAAGAATGACATGATACCATCAATGTATATAGTCATTTTCAAGAAAAGGCATCCAGCGTGATAAAAATTTCAGTTTAAAAGTATGACATAATCCTAATGGTGGAAAGATAGATTAGACTAACCTCCTCAGAGCTTCCAAGGTAAGATTTATCCACCATTTTCATGTATGACCTTGCTGCTTTTCTAGATGTAATCTGCACTCGGAAAAAAGATTCAACATTTTAGGATCCCAAGATCCAAAGTGACAGACTGAAGCATTTTTGGTACTTGTTCAGAATGTTGCTTTCACTTGTAACTGATGTAATGCAAATAAGATTTTGGTTAGTGAAACTAGACCTTTTCATATTTTTTGAGGATCTTGGCCAATGCAGAAAGGTTCATATAGCTGGTACAATTCATCCAAAAATTAGCAGGCCAGTACAGAGAGCCATCGAGTATAGGAAATTAAAGTAAATTGACAGATTTTTTTGGAAAGGAAAGCAAATCAAGCTCTATTTTCCAGTACCTGAAGTGTTTTAGAAGGCGAAGTTTTTGATAGAACTCAAAGAAAATAATCTTCAGCCTCTGTTCAACCTTCTTTAGTTCCTCTTTCTTATAACTCAAATCATTCTCTTTGGATTCTCTCAAAACACCTCTTATAGTCGACATGGGACTTTCAAAAGTATTAACAATCTTAATGTGATCTAGGATTTCAAGAGGATCTGATTTATGTGAATCGATATCTCTCTTCTCTATTAAAGTATTACGGTTAATGGGAACCTTAGGATGTGAAGCATTAGTACTAGAACCCTGTCTGCTGTAACTTGGGTCGAAACTTGTGCCGACAGGCATATGATCTGTATCTGTACACTGACAGTTAGTTAAGAATCTGAAAATGCACTAAAACCAAATAACATAAACATCATCTCAGGCAAAAAAAAATTCTCCTGAATCTCAATTATTTCTGCTTAATTACACCATTAAGGTAAAGATAGTCTATATGTGAAATTCATAAAGTGCATATGGTTGTCTCCCATACCTACAGTTGTCATTCTGAGAGGAGATGTAATCCTCGAGGGCGTTGAATTGTTAATGTCAAATGAAAGACGTTGAAGGGAACCAAAAGCATCGAAACCAGGATCCATCACCTTGATACGTAACGCAATCAACGCATCCATCTGTTTATTCAGCAAAGTTACTTCCCTCATGACTTCATCCACCTTGTCCTTATAGAAGGCATTAACCTTGTTGAACTCATGGTCTAGTTTGTTAAAGAAACTAATTTCATTCTCTGCTCCTTCAGGAGATCCCAGGAATTTTGTTATGTAAAACTTTCCGGAGTTTTCATGTTGCACCGTGTTCACTGCTATCACCTGGTCCTCAATATCACCAGTATTCTGAGTACTGGAATGTAGATTTAGACCACTAAAGTTCCGATATAATGCCAACCTCTGGTCTAAACTTCTTGCAGGAGTTGGAGGCTGTTTGCTTTCCTTGGAACGGCGGATATCCTGTAATATTTGTTTGAGTCCATTGTAATCCACATAAGCTTCTATCCACTCTGGGACCATTTCCCGTTTGAATTCCTTACCAAACTTCATTCTTGTGACTCAACAAACTCCAATGTTTTATTTTTATCTGTTTATGACCGCCTGAAACTTAGTAGTTATACCCTTTACTGAAAGCAAAAGCCTGACTGCTGAGGATATATCTGAAAACTCACATTTAATTGATCAAGTTTCAGTGAGATAAAGATTCGAAATAGTAAATGGAACTATGTATTTTTCCTGCACAAGGATTAGCATGACAGAACAATGTGCTATTAACAACTGACATATAAAATGAGAATTGGGCATCCAATTACACCAAAAAATCGGCATCACAAAGTTTACTCTATCCGCCTTTCAATTTAGCTCATAATATCTCAGATCAGCGCTTCAGAAGAAAATGAGAAAACCCAAGCAAAAATATAAAAATCAGATGAATAGAGGAGGATAAACTAACAAACTATTTCTCCTTCCCACAAATAAGAATGAGAAGAAACAAAGACAGATAGAAACAATGTTTTGCGCTGGTTGAAGTTGCACCGGAGGAGTATTACTTGGGACCTTTCCAACACTAAGAAGAAAGCCAGCATTCAAACACAAGTCTATATATCAATTTAAGTGATGGGATGAAGTTTGGAGTTCCTACACCATCTTTTCAATCATCAGGTGAAGCAATGAATAGTTAGAGGTGAAGAATTGCGTATAGGTGTTCGTAACACGCAGCGGAAGACAATAACAATCCTAGGCAGATTTTTTCATGTTTAAAATTTATTTACATGTCAAAGATCGGATCTAAGACGTACCTGGTGAAGAGAATCTCGTNCCCAGGTAGATCTTTTCGTGTTTAAAATTCATTTACATGTCAAAGATCGGATCTAAGACGTACCTGGTGAAGAGAATCTCGTTTCAAAATTTCTTCGATAGTGCGAAGACTCTATGCGTATCTACACCGAGACCGATCCTTGCTATCAACTCTTTGATCAGTGAAACCCGCGAACAAATTGAACGAAATATTGTGTTGAAATTTTTCTCAAAAATCTCAACTCAAAGGTAGAAGAACAAGAAACACTTTTCTTTCAATTGTATTTTCTCTCTTGGCTTTGTATTGTATTCTCACTTTCACAAAGTGGTTTTTCTTCTCAAGAATTAATAATGACAAATTTTCTCCATCACCCTTTATATAGCATCACCTATAAACCCTATTCCTATTTGGTTGAGGTAATGATTTACTTAGGGTAAAAGTTTAATTCCAAAAATAATCTTTATGGATTTATGAAAGAAAAAAAAAAAGGAATTACCATTAATATGGTAACATGGTTGCCGAGAATTCTTTAGACCTTTCATATCCAATTCTAAATTGGATTCTATGCTATAAACTTTTTATATTAATAATTTTGTAATTGAAAATTGCAAATCCATAAGTAGGCAAGTTGCGGTGTAGTTTAACAATCCAATTCTAAATTGGATTTCACGGCTAACTCTTTAAATAATATTTATAAATATATATTCTATATATATAAATAAATATCATTTATGACTAATAAATATATATATATATATATATATATATATATTTCAACCAAGAGAAATAATTTAATTTTCTATTCCAAATAGAAAACTTCAATTTATTCACAATATTAATTATATCCTCTGTGCTAGCAAAGAATATAATAATATTTCATTTGGACTAATAACTTTATCTTACTTGACTAATTAAATTCTTTAATTTAATTATCAAATACTAAAGTAATCAATCCTTTAGTAAAGATCAGAACACTCGTTAGTATGCGACCCCATAGGTTAAATACTAAGCCGGTAGTAAATTGATCACATCAGTATACTAATCAAGGGTGGCGTCTAGCAACACTCCTTAACGACCGGATAGTATGAAGTATACAATTTACTCTCAAAAACCAGTAGAAGAATAATATAGTAATTTCTTCTGTCCTTATAGCTCTGGATCACCCTAGGATATGGTTCAACTGTCAAATCCTAATAGGCGACCAACTATGTGTTCATGTCAAATATAATCGACCATTGAATGACCTAAGAAACTCATTTCTTCTTTCATTCAATTGCCCTGGCCAAGGTCTTAGTTTGGTCGTTTATAATTCATGACAACATGGAGCTTAAACTCATTACCAAGAGTTGACAGATTCCATCTTGATCAATCACTAATTCTACAAGTACTTATTCGTACCCAATATCCTTTCAACTATCGTCCGAGGGCCATAGGTGTCTGGTATCAAAGCACAATAAATAACTTGTCAATTACTATGACGATCTCACGTCAAAGGAAATTCTTACATCACAATCTTCAAGAGAATATCCTATTGACAGTTTATGGTAATTCTAACCATTAGGAATTATCCAATGAGTCGGTTCAATGACCATATCTCTATATGTATCATCTATCTATGTAATTTAGTTAATGAGATCAACTAATCTTTATCCCATAAAGACGATCACATAAATATTGATCTAACCGGATTACTAATGTCCAAATTAATAATCCTACGATCAAGAACAAATTTAGATTAAATTGTAAGAAACTTTACTCTCATTATCATGATCTCCATCACAATGTCAAGTCTCGAAATTTAATCAAGGACCTTATCAAATTAATCAACAATTAATAACAATGATAAAAGAATATCAAATGCCATATATATTTTATATCAAATAACGTTCACAAAAATATGTTCAAATCATCAAATATGAGATTGGATCTAGGGCATATCTACTCTATCCCTAACAAGTGGGACTTCTCATTTTGACGAATCCAGTGAATCCACATTTGTACCGGAAGCTATCCCTCAATTGGCCCACCATATCAGGTAGAGTTCAAGTACTATATACGGACGAGTAATTACAAGTAAATATCTATGATAAACATTAATTGATGACCTAGTAAAAATGGTAACTAGCCAGTTATTATATGTTAAATTTTACTAAAAGCGCTAAAAATCAACACTATCAAGTATATATGTGATCTGAGACTCATACTTTTCTCTGCTTAGTTCATAAATCCTACTATCGAGTATTGCAATCTGCAACTCATGCTTTTCTCTCAGAAATCACCAGAATCTAATCAAGTTTGCCAACTTGGGTAAGAAGTAATCACTCTAACCAATTTGGGTCACTGAATGAGAAACATGGAGAAGCTAATTAGACAAAAACCTCAGAATTCCAATAGTTCGCCATTCAAACTTAGCTTATACTAATTAGTACTCCACGTAAGAACATAATTAAGCTGATTATAGCGCACATTGAACTAAGCACAAAATATCGAAATACAGACCAACAACCTTTCCACTTTACCAATTTTGCTTCAACTCAAATCCAACACAAAACCAGAAACTTCCTTAAAAACAGAATGTAAATATAATTACATGTAGAGCTCAATGCCCCAGAGCCACAATTCATTTTACCTGTAATTTATGTGCCAAATACGCAAACACACACACACGCACACACGCGCGCGCTTGCACACACATACACGCCTACAAAAATACATGCATGTTGCATTATACAGAAAAGGTTGGAAATTGGTCGGTACCTTTCACCGTTTGAACTTTGAAAAGGTAGGTGATGCAGAAACTGGAGAGCGGGTGAAGAAGAACTTTTCAGAATGTGGATAAATGCATTGCTGGGAACTTATACAAATTTTAAATTGTAATATCAACTTTTTATTTTTGTTGCTTGTGTCCACAGACTATCAGCTGTAACGCGCTGGTTTTAGTTAGTTAGGACTCTGGGTAATCTCGTGTTACTTAACCTACCGTAATACTATGGTCTCAAGCAATCAACGTCCTGCTTTGTGTTGACTTTAGAATTTTTCACCTTTGTTGACCTAAACGACAATCTTTTTATTGGTAAAAATAAATTATAAACTTCCATATTTCAACAACAACAACGGCCAAGTATAATCTCACAAGTGGGTCCGAAAAGAATAATATGTACGCAGACCTTACACTTACTCCAAGGGACAGAGAGGTTGTTTCCAAGATAAACCTTCACATTTCATTTGTTGAAAAAACACACTACAAGTCTGAATCATTCAGTATTCAAATATTTCAACGTGTATTTAAATTTGATATTTTAATGTTTAAAAAGAAAAAAAAACAATGCTTAATTTTGGATAATAATTGCTTCCACAGTTCACAATATGTGTCTAATTTGCTTTTTCTTTTGGTTCAAAATAAGTGTCAAGTTATGTAATCAAGAAAGATTCAATTTGTTTTTATAAAATAACCTCTATGTACACATTCCTAAAAAGTTTTCTTACTCCTCACATTAAATGTTTAATTAGGGGTAGTTTAGTCATACTAGGTATTTTTTATAGGATTTAGTATTTTCTTAATGGGCGTACTAAAAGCAAATTAGACATTTATTATGAACCGGAGGGAGTACTATTAAAGTCTAATATCAAGCAAATAACAGTGCACATATAACTGTATTAGCCAGTACTTATTTTATCCTAACATTTTAAACTAAAAATATTAACTTCAGAATAATTTAGGATATTTTTATCCTGAAAAATTAAATTGAAAATCTAAAATTCAGGATGCAATGACTAATTTCTAAATAGCAGCCATTTAAAATGGCTACCTTGAGTCATTTCTACATTACATTGAGTAGGTATAAAAAAAGAAAAAATATTACTGCAAATTAACTGTCAACATAAATAAGACTACGTTATGATGAATAACTAATATAATTACTTAATTTAGAATAGAAGCATAATGATTGAATGTTAGTATAATGATAGATTGTAGAGTAGAACCTTAAGAGAGAAGTTTACGGTGGACTTGACCACAGAGGATATGCCCTTTGTGTACTTATCAGATTCGTTAGGTTGTCCATCGTCGAACACGTGTCCTTTAACGCTAGCACAGTAGCTGCTTTTTCTTTTTTCTGTTCTTGGTGTGAATTTCTGCGGAATTTGATGCTAATGTGTCGGTCCTAATTGCTGTTGCAATTTTATACGCAACATTTTTGTCAAACATTCTCTTTTTCGTACCCAAAAAATAATATTATTCCTTTTTCCTTCACTATAGGGGAAAGTAAGAGATTTTAATTTTAGTGCTCAATTATGGGTATGGCCCTCGAATGTTGGTGGGGGGAGGTTGGGATTTTAATTATAAGTTTAATAAATTTTTGAGATAGAAAGAGTATAACTTGTTCAAATGACTTCCGTAACGTATTTTCTAAAGTTGGTTTCGGAATTTTATCGTTGCGCACTAACTTGACAAGAGATTATTTTGTGCGTTCAGACTTAGATTGTTTGAATCTCAACAGCATTTTCACGATCTAAGTTCATAACACGTATTATTCGTCTTGGGATTTCTCATAGATTTATTGTTTGAGCTACGCCGCCTCAAACCCCAAAAGAGCTTGGACGATACAAATTTATATCATAAAGCTTTTCATTTTCTTTGCCCCACCATCATAGAGATTCAGTTCTCATACCATATTTATCACAATCTAAATCCATGGCACTGGTCCCTCATGGATTTGTCTTTCGGGTTATGACACTTCAATCTCCAAAAGCTCACGTACCAATTATATTGGGAAAAAAATTGAGTTTTATATATTACAGATGACGTGTCATGACACGTGGATTAGTCAAATAGTCAAACGAACAAAGTTGATTAAGAGGCACGAGCAACAACAGGTGCGAGGAAAGATATTGGAAAAGACACGGGCAATTACTTAGGAGATGTAGAGCCCGCACCTATTCAGGTCATTTAAAGCGCAAAGATTCAAGGGGATGAACCCGATAACCTATGAAAGACCGGATACAGTATTTAATGCATATTAAATGTTAAGAACATTAGAGAATATTTTTTTCTGATCTGTGTAACGTATCATTGAATGACATTCATTACTCATTATAGCTTGAGACAAAGTTCATGCTCCCAAAGAGGCTATAAAAGGGGGAAGAATTAACAATTGGAGGACACGCAGAATTATTGGAATATACTTGATTTACTTGCTTTCATATTTTTTCATTCTAAAACAGTCTGTCTATATACTCTCTTCTGATTATCAGTAACACGTGTTTTCATAAGTTCTCAAGTTTGATTAAAGTCCTACTTTTTGGTTAAACAAATTGGTTCTGTTACCGGAAATCTGATAATCAACTTCCATCTACTATGGCAAACAGCACTGACAACATCTTAGGAAACCAAGAAAATCAAATCCAACAATACCAGGAAAATTTACAAAACATCAACCTGGCCCCTTCCCCACATGATTCACCACGGCAATCTCGTGAAGGCACCCCTGAGATCCATTCCGGTGAACAAGAACAATCTGAACATTCCGAAGGGGCAGAGGAGGCTTTACAAATAATAATTAATGCACGAGTTAACAAAGCTCTTCAGGCCCTAGTCAGTCGGTTACCTGCTGCATCGCCAACAACTACACCTAATAACGACACGTTGGAAAATCCCCGATCTGGGCTTGTTCATTCTAGAAACGGAGAAATCCTCAGTGAATCACAGGGGGGAGAACCAGGTAATTCAACTAACTCTCATTTGCAAAATTTAGTAGTAACTTTGTAGAAACAGCTCAAGGAATAAAATGACCGCATAGAGCAAATCTCCGGAGTTCCACCTGTGATCAAATGAGTGGATATGGACAAATATTCACAACAACAATGGAAGCCAAGTGCTGCCCCCCTCCCAATTTCAAAGAAATTCAAAATTCCTGATGTCCCTAAGTATGATGGAACAACAGACCCACGAGACCACGTGACGGCATTCACAACTGGCGTGAAGGGCAATGATTTGACGAAATAGGAAATTGAATCAGTCTTGGTCAAAAAATTTGGTGAAACACTCACCAAAGAGGCATTAACTTGGTATTCTCTCTTACCCGAAAATTCTATAAACTCTTTTGCTGAGCTTGCAGATTCCTTCATTAAAGCACATTCGGGAGCCCAAAAGGTAGAGAAGAGAATAGAGGATATATTCAAAATCAAACAAGGAGATTCATAATTATTTCAAGATTTCGTTGATAGATTTCAACGTGAAAGAATGACTTTACCGCGTGTACCTGACAATTGGGCAGCTATAGCATTCACGAGCAATTTGAATGAAAGAAGCTCGGAGGCTACGAGGAAACTCAAGGAAAGCCTTCGAGAATTCCCTGCTACAACGTGAAATGATATTTATAACAGGTACAACACAAAGCTGCGGATTGAAGAGGATACATTTTCAAGAACCCAAAAAGAAGAAAAAGTAAGTTCGAGACGTGCAGAAAATGAAAGGAGGTCAGAAAAAATAGGTACGATCCGTATATGGGACCTGCGTGGAAGGACTCACGGTCAAGATCAGACAATCAAAGGTACGATCACAAATCTAAAAATAATGAGTCAGGTTCCTCATCTAGATTCAGGAACGAGCGCAACAAGCAAGGGTCACGAGATGATGACGGAAGTTTAAAAGCGAGATTCGGTGGCTATAATTTCAACGTCACCAACTCTGAGCTCGTGGCTGTTTTGAGAAGCATGGGAGATAAGGTCCGATGGCCAAAGGAGATGAGGTCAAACCCGAATCGGCGTAATCCTTATCATTGGTGTGAATTTCATAATGACCATGGCCATAAAACATCTGAGTGCAGATTCTTACAAAGTGAAGTTGATCATTTGTTGAAACAAGGATATCTTACTGAGTTATTCAGTGAAAAAGGCAAGGAGGCTTACATGAAAAACAGGCAGGTGCCCCCAAAACCACCATCTCCCAAAAGAACCGTCAATGTAATAAGCGGGGGGGAGAAGATATCAACGGTGTAACGTATACATCATCAAATAAAGTTTCAAAAGTCATTATCACCCATGGGTAACGTATACGACAACACTTGGAAGGCGAAAGCATTACCTTCGATGGTGCAGACGCAGATGGTGTATTATCTCCACATAATGATGCACTGGTAATATCCTTACTTGTACATGATACAAATGTAAAACGAGTTTTGATTGATCCGGGAAGTTCTGTAAATATTCTCCTACTAAGGGTATTGCGTGAAATGCAAGCTGGAGAAAAATTAATCCTAAAAGCACATACTTTGTCGGGGTTCGATAACTCTACTGTTGTAACAAGAGGAGAAGCGATCCTAACTACATTTGCAGAAGGTGTTATGAAAGATACCAAATTTCAAGTCGTGGATATGGAAATGGCTTATAACATGATTTTAGGAAGGCCATGGATTCATGACATGGATGTTGTTCCGTCAATGTTACATCAAGTTATTAAATTTCCATCACCCTGGGGAATATGTCAAATCAAAGGCGATCAACAAGCTTCAAGAAGCATCAATTCCGTTGCAAATTCAACCAACAAGGGTGGAGACAAATAGCAATTACAGAATTTAGTTGGGGAAGATGCGACGTTAGTCTCAACTGAACAAGAGCAGATAGATGTGGATTCAAGACCTGATACCATTCAAGAACCAGAGGAAAACGAGAACATCAAAACAACCATTGAGGAATTAGAAGAAGTGATTTTATTCATACACTGGCCTGAGAGAAAAGTGTACATTGGAGCCAACCTTAGCCTTGAGGTAAAGCGTAAATTAATTGAATTTTTAAAAGCTAATGCAGATTACTTTGCTTGGTCCCACTCTGATATGACAGGGATACCACCGGAGGTTATGACTCATAAGTTAAACGAAGATCCATCATATCCTCCAGTGTAGCAAAAGAAAAGAAAGCAAGGAACATTCAAGAATAAGGTCAATCATGAAGAAGTTCAAAAATTGCTCAAAATTGGTTCGATTCGTGAGGTAAAATACCCTGAATGGTTAGCTAACATTGTTGTGGTACCTAAGAGGAATGGTAAGTGGTGAATCTGTGTAGATTACACAGACCTTAATAAAGCCTGTCCAAAATATTCTTTTCCTCTACCACATATAGATCAATTAATTGATGCTACTGCAGTGCATGAGCTATTAAGTTTTTTAGATGCATGTTCAGGTTATAATCAAATCAAAATGGACCCAAAAGATGAGGAAAAAACTTCTTTCATAACAGACAGGGGGACTTATTGTTATAAGGTCTCTTTGGTCTTAAGAATGCAGGTGCGACTTATCAAAGGTTAGTTACTCAAATGTTCCAAGAACATTTAGGTAAGACCATGGAGGTTTATATAGATGACTTGTTAGTTAAAACACAACATTCAGAAGATCATATATCGCACTTATCTGAAACATTTAAAATTTTGCAAAAATATAATATGAAGTTAAATCCAGAAAAATATGCATTTGGAGTGGCATCAGGAAAGTTTTTTGGTTTTCTTGTTTCTAACCGGGGTATCGAGGCAAATCCCCCAAAGATTAAAGCTATCGAGGAAATTCCTGATATACTTTCAAGCAAAAAAGAAGTGTAGAGTCTGACGGGAAGAATTGCAGCTTTGAGAAGGTTCATTTCTAAATCTTCAGAAAAATATTTTAAATTTTTCTCAGCTCTTAAAAAGCAGGAACATTTTGAGTGGGATGAGGAGTGCCAACAGGCACTTAGAAATTTGAAGAATTACCTATCAAATCCACCCTTGCTAGCAAAACCAAAGGCAGGGGAGAAACTTTTTATTTATCTTGTTATTTCAGAAGTGGCTGTAAGCGCAGTTTTAGTTCGTGAAGAACAAGGTAAGCAATCTCCTATCTATTATATTAGTAAATCTTTACTAGATGCAGAAACACGGTATCCACAGCTGGAAAAACTAGCACTTGCTTTAATTATGGCATCTAAAAAATTAAGACCACATTTTTAATGTCATCCCATTGTTGTGGTAACTGCATACCTATTACGAAGTATATTACATAAACATGAATTGTCAGGCAGGTTAGCCAAATAGGCTATAGAACTAAGTGAGTATGAAATCACATACCTACCTAGAATGGCAATAAAGTCTCAAGTATTAGCTTATTTCGTGGCAGATTTCAGTCAAGGGATACAGTTCGAAGCTGATAAAGAAGTGCAGGTACTTAGTGGGGCTAATCCAGGTACGTGAACATTATTTACTGATGGATCATCTAATGTAAATGGAGCAGGATTAGGTATTATCTTAGTACCACCTACGGGTGAATCTATTAGACATGCTATTAAATGTATCTCCATGACTAACAATGAAGCGAAGTATGAAACTATGATTGCAGGACTAGAATTGGCACGAAAACTTGGAATAAATCAGATAGTGATCAAAAGTGATTCACAACTTATGGTTAACCAAATGTTGGGTACTTTCATGGCCAGAGAAGCCAGGATGCAACAGTATTTGGAGAAGGTGCGAGAATTAATTAATCAATTCCACACCTAGAAAGTCATACAAATTCCAAGGGATGAAAATGGTGAAGCAGACGCTTTAGCTAACCTTGCATCCACAGCTGATGTAGCGAATGATGCGAACGCTTCAATCATACATTTATTCCACTCAACGCTTGAACCTGATGAGTATGAGGTAAATTTCAATCATTTAACCTGGGATTGGAGGAAGGAAATTGTTACTTTTTTGCAGTATGGTACCGTCCCTGATGACAAAAAGAAAGCTTACGCTCTACGAAAAAAGGCAGCCCGATACTGTTTAAAATAAGGAAATTTATATCGAAAAATGTTCGGTAGCCCCTTAGCAAGATGTCTCGGACCTTCTCAAACGGAGTACATAATGAGGGAAATACATGAAGGACATTGCGGAAATCACGTAGGAGGAAGATCGCTAGTAAAGACTTTAATTAGGGGCAGGGTATTATTGGCCTAAAATGGAAGAAGAAGTAGAAAATTTCGTATCTAAATGCGACAAATGTCAAAGGTACGATAACAATATGCACAGACCAGCGGAGTTATTGCATCTAGTTATAGCCCTAAGGCCCTTCATGAAATGGGGAATGGATATTGTAGGACCATTGCCACAGGCAAAAGGTCAGGTAAAGTTTCTGCTTGTACTCACTAATTATTTTACTAAATGGGTAGAAGCGGGAGAATTTAAGCAGGTAAGAGAGAAAGAAGTTAAAGACTTCATTTGGAGAAACATAATATGCCGATTCGGAGTACCAAAGAAGATTGTATGTGATAATGTTCCACAATTCATAGGAGCTCAAATCACAGAATTTTTTCAAAGTTGGCAAATCCAAAGGATAACATCCACACCATATGACCCAGTAGGGAATGGACAAGCGAAATCCACAAACAAGATCATTATCAATAATTTGAAGAAGCGGTTACAGGAATCAAAGGGTAATTACCTGGAGTTTTTTGGGCTTATTGTACTACTACAAAAACAAGCACGGGAGAAACACCATTCTCATTGGTGTATGGAACTGAGGCCTTGATTCCAGTCGAGACAGGAGAACCAAGCACACGGTTCATGCAAACAAAAGAGGAATCGAATAATGAAGAGATGCGGGTTAACCTTGATTTACTCGAGGGAAAAAGAGAAACTGCCTTAATAAGAATGGCAGCACAAAAGCAAGTTATTGAACGATATTATAACAGAAAGGCACGCCTCAGATTCTTCAAAATTGGGGACTTCGTGCTCAAAAAGGTTTTCCAGTCTACAAAAGCTGCTAATTCAAGAAAGCTAAGTCCAACATGGGAAGGACCCTATAGAATTAGGGATATTGCAGGGAAAGGAGCATACGAGTTAGAAACGATGGACGGAAAAATCCTACCTTCACACTGGAATGTTGTGCATTTGAAGACATATTACTTCTAAGGAAATACCCACGTTCATGTATCATCATGTTAAAATTTATTTTTAAATTATTAAAGTTTTACTAACAATTTTAGATGCTAGGCAAAACGCTAACCCGTACTAAATTATGAGTCACGACCTGTAAGGCAAAATGGAATACAATAAAATTCCTGGCCTAGGGTTACAATTGTTCTGATAGAAATACAAATGGGTTAAGCTGTCTTCATCTATAATTGCACCTCCGAGTCCCGTATATTTTTCCTTTTCAGGAAAAGGACCAAGAGAAAGACATTAACAAGTGCTCGAGGTTTCATACTTCAACGCTCAAACACTTGGGGGACTATGCAGTATACATGGGTACGTGTATGCAGAAAGTGAAAGAGTAAAAGCGAAAAGCTGTGAAGACAAGTGCAAGATAAAAGCTATGAAGACAAAACACTCGTCATAGTGTTCTTTCCCATGAGAACAATGGAGTCACTTCTCAAACCCTTCCTAATGTTTCGAAGCCAAAGGGATCTTACATATATCCCTCAATAGTTAGGGTAAAGACTATGTATCAAAACGGGTTATAAATAAAAAAAAACCCGTTTATATTGTTCTTTTTGTATAAAAATCTGTTACAAGAAAAACAGTTACGAGAAAGTTATAGATGTAATTCAAATACATGTAAAGTATTATTCAAAAGCTTGTCAAGGTTCATAAATAAAAACCTGTCAAAGTTATTTCAATCAAAACATGTGTGTTCATATTTCTTTGATCGTATTAAAACACCATTATGAAGTTGAGACGTCTTCTTCATTAAGTGTCGATATATAAAAGGGCCCTCTTTTATAAAACTCATGTTGATAAGTCATGAGGTTAATCATCAAGCATTTTCAAAGGATAAAAATGCAAAACTATTCTCTAAGTCCTTAAGAATAAAGAGGCAAGAGTAGAATAAATAGAAGTACTAAAAACTTCTTAATATATTTAAAAAATAAACTAAGTACAAAACTTAGTCATCAAAATGTTCTATACAAACGCCCCATTATGAGAACTGGGGACTTTTTCCAAAAAGAAACCCTTAATCAAACTAAGGGATTAACTATCATTTGTTAGTAAAAGAAAAAGTTAAGTCACTGGGAGACAAGTGCATCAGAAGTAACGATGCTAGTTTCGGGAGAAACTCGAGCTGCAGGCATGGTGTCAACTTGACTCGAGATAACAGGCTCGATGATGGGAGCAAGAGTCATAGAAGTTTCAACTTCTGAAACCTGAGTCACGGTAGCTTCATCCTCGGGAACTTGTGTTATGGGCGCGGTATTCTCATCTTCAAGATCTTCAGTCCCGGCTATTTCAAGTTCAGGATTTTCAGCTATGGGGACTTCAACTGCAGGAGAAGGAGAGTCTAATGGTTGTTGAGTTTTTTCAATAGTCTCTAAGACCTTAGCCAATTCAGATTTTAAATCGAAGTTTTCTTGGCTAGCTTCAGTTAAAGCATCACGACGAGAATTCAGAAAGGTCCAAGTTACTTCGATATCTAACTTCTCCTCAAGAAGTTCATAATCTCTTTCCCAAGCAGCGATTTCGCTTTTCAATTCTTCATTCTCGATCAAAGTCGAATTGAAACAAGTTTGGAGGGAGGTATGAGAATTTTCCAAGGTACGAACCTTATCCGAAGAAATTCTCAAATCTTCTTGAGCTTGAGTCAGATTTTGCACCAACTCCCCCGCGTATACCTATTTTTGATTAAGAAGTGCCCTAAGCTCTCTAATCTCTTCACTTGCCTTTAACAACTGATCCGAGAAAGAAAACTCAAGGCGCTCTTTATCCTTCTCTATTTGAATCGAAGAGGCTTTAGCCACAGCCAACTCCGAAGTAAGTGCACGCCTTTGCTGCTCTAGCTGGATCCTACTTTCCTGCAAATCCTCCAAGGCTATTTGAGCACTCTCAAATTGCCCCTTCCAATTTGCTGCCTCCAACTTAGCCTCATGAGCCACTCTCTCGGCTTCAAGAATCTTTTCCTCAGAATCACGGGCCACCTTATCTAAAAGAGAAATTTTGCCCATCAACTCTGTGCCAATAAGGGTAGCCTGCAAGCAACACAGAAGAAAAGTAAGAATCTGAAGGTAAAAAAAAAAAGCTTTTTAAATAAGTAAGAAAAATACCTTCAGAGTGGAATGAAAAATATTGTTCATTAGGGTCAAGCAGCTGTGGCTGTCCATTTTCTCTTTTTCAATTGAGCCAATCAAAGGCCCAAGCCATACGTCTGCTTGACCGTATTTTCTCAAGAGGCTGCTATTTGACGGAACTTCTATGGTCATGCTCCTCATAGCAGCACTTCTACTCGAAGAACCCACTTCTATATGTTAAAAGGTAGAAGGGGGAACTATGGAAGGAGGAGCGGTAGAGGAAGTGAAAACAACATGAGGAGAAATAGAAGTTGGTGGGGTAAGCAAAGAGGAAGTTGCAGGTAAAGGAATAATAGAAGAGACAGGAGTAGAAAAAGAGGAAAGGGGAGGTTCATCCAAAATCGAACCTAATTCACCGCCTTCAAAGCCCCCAGCAAAAAGTTCCCTAATAGACTCATGAGTGTCTCGGGGGGCTATATCGTCATCAGAGACGAGGTGAACAGTTTCACTAGGAGAGGTACGAGGAGGTGAAGCTTCAACATCGTCATCAGACACGATACGCCTCCTAAATCTTTGCCTAGGGACTAGAGAACTATCCTCTCCCTCTTCTTCTTCAGAGTCCTCATCCATGAACTTTCTTTTCACTAAAGTACCCTGAGCTCTACCTAAGTTGAGGTAAGCTCCTGAAGAGGCACGAGTGGCCGTTACAGCTTCTGCAGCAATTCCTCTATTTGAAAATCCTGATAAAAATGGTAAAGATTGAATCAATAGAGAGAAAATTTTACGTACGAGAAGATAAGAAAAGAGAGAAGCAAAAATTCTTACCATGGGTTTTTACTTTCCAACCGTGAAGATTGGAAATAGACTTCCAAGACCTAGCCTCCATAGGCACGATCTTCAATAGCTTAGCTACCCAACCATAAAAATCAAGGATGAGATCCACAATTCCCATGGTTGCTGCAAAAAGGCAGAAGAAAGTAAAATTAAAAAAGGGGCTAATTTTAAGGAAAGAGATATGAAAAAAGAAGAAAACTTACGTGCAAGGTTCCATTTTTCAGGAAAGGGAATGTTTTCTTCACCCACCAAGCCCACCGTGGGTACAACAACAAACCGTGCGTACCAGCCACGATCTTTATCATCTTCGGGGCTCATTAAAACCCTTTTACTCCTCGCTACTAAGGTGAAAATACCATTGCGGAATAGCCTGGGGGAGTAAAGATGAATAAGGTAGGGGAAGGTAAAATCAACGCCAGCCTTGTTCGACAAATATCTTAAACAAGCTACAGCTCTCCAAATGATTGGACCAATTTGTGCTAAGCAGAACTTGAAAAAACGACAGAAGTCAAGGATTATAGGATCGATAGCTGGTTTAAATCCCAAAGTAAAGGGATAAGTGTAAACAAAAGAATGGCCAGCTTTGTAAGAAGATATTCTTTGATTTGGATTAGGGATTTCAATAGGGAAATTACTACTCCAGTGGCAATTTGTACGAACTACAGAAGTTAAAACTTATGTAATTAAAGTGGGATAAGTATCGGCGTGTTCTAAGCCTGCAACTTGTTTGCTAAGAGATTCTCTGTCGTGATCAAAGGATAAGTCATGGGGTACTATTTCCTCCACTAAAGGCTCTTGTAGAGGTTCTGAAGGTTCTTTGCCTTTAGAAGATTATTTTCGTGTAAGAGAACCTCTGGTTCTAGAAATGATACCAGAACTAGATGAAGGAGCAGCAGAACCAGAACTACCACCCCGAGTAGATCCTAAACTACGGAGTCTACCGCCTCTGCCCCTTCTATGTCTAACTGGGGCATTGGGGAAGTTATCTAAGATTGGAGTTCTTCTAGGGTTAGGGTTTGAAGATGACATGACGAAAAAGAGTAAAGTGGGAAAAAGTGAATAAGTGTCGAAGAATAAAATACTTGGTAAAACTTTGTGAAGAAGAAAACAAGAGAAAGCAGGTTGAATTTATATATGAAAACAACCATCAAAGGAAAGAAGTGTAATGATGGAAAGCCTATAATAAAGACAACTAGCTCTTCGTGAATAGTGGAGCCGTAAAAGTTTTTGAAAAAAAGCTGCAAAACTGTGGAGCCGGTGGAAAAGACGACACGTATACAGAGCATTAAATGGAAAAGACAATTAAAACGTCAATGTTGTCATAGTATTAATAATGGCAAAAATTCCTTTTTTTAAAGCAATCCACTTTCCAAATATTTAATTGTTAAATAAATAAAAAGTGGGAGGACTATCTGTATTGGAAAAAAATCGAGTTTTATATATTACAGATGACGTGTCATGACACGTGGATTAGTCAAATAGTCAAAGGAACAAAGTTGATTAAGAGGCACGAGCAACAACAGGTGCGAGCAAAGATATTGGAAAAGGCATGAGCAATTACTCAGGAGATGCAGAGCCCGCACCTATTCAGGTTATTTAAAGTGCAAAGATTCAAGGGGATGAACCTGATAACCTATGAAGGACCAGATACAGTATTTAATGCATATTTAAGAACGTTAGAGAATATTTTTTTCTGATCTGTGTAACGTATCATTGAATGACATTCATTACTCATTATTGCCTCATTATAGCTTGAGACAAAGTTCATGCTCCCAAAGAGGCTATAAAAGGGGGAAGAATTAAAAATTGGAGGACACGAAGAATTATTGGAATATACTTGATTTACTTGCTTTCATATTATTTCATTCTAAAACAGTCTGTCTATATACTCTCTTCTGATTATTAGTAATCCGTGTTTTCATAAGTTCTCAAGTTTGATCAAAGTCCTACTTTTTGGTTAAACACCAATGCCTGTGGCAATATTTTAATGTCCTTTGGACAAGTGTTTTAGCTCTTCTACAAGGTTATGATTAGTGGCAAAAGAAGACTAACATGTGCCAAATGTTCAACCACATTTTTTTCATGCAATAGCCAAGTTTCATGCAATTACAACTATAAATAGGCTCTCACTTGACAAGGCAGCTAAAAAACTTCATTCCTCTCTTTTCCTTTCACGCCTCCCTTCTTCTTCTTCTTTTGTTGTCCAATATTAAACATTAGTTGTTTCCTTTCTTGTTTACTTTTACTACTTGGTAGCTGGATTTGTAATATTTAATTTTGCTGATTCATGTATCCTCTAAATAAAATAGAGATAAGCATGTTTAATCCTGGAGAAATATTTCACACTGCTGAAATAGTTTTTTAGGACAGTGCCCAACACGACTCAAGCTAATTCATGTATCTGCTTACTAAGAATATTGAAACAATGTTATTGAAATTTTTGCTCTCAATTACTATAGTGCCATGTGAACTTGTGTCATACCTCATAAAGCTCTTCATTTTCTTTGCCCATTTTGATATGGGATTCGCCTAAGGTAACATGTGCACTCCTTTTTCGTAAGTTTGCCAACCTATAAGTCTGTCAGTCCTGTTTGACCCACCCTCATTAATACGCCCTCCGTCACGGGCATCAGACTAGCAACACCAGATTGTTTTTACTTATTTTATCCATACATTTTGATAAACAAAGTCACCTGGTATTTTTATTTGTGGGAGGTAAAAAAAAAAGAACATAATAAATTAGTCAATATACACGTAAACCTGGCTTGAATACTATCAATATAAAAAAATATGAGTAAGGGCAATCACGTTACCTGGGCAAGGATCTAAGTTTGACGTACCCATAAAGGTAAAGATGGGAGCTAAATGTCAACGTGCTAATCCAAAAAGCTCTGTTTCTACGTTATTTTGGATCTATGTATTTTCTTCAACTCTCAACTGTACCTATGTTGGCTATACTTATCATCTAACGTTAAACCACATGGCTACGTTCTTACTTATCCCAAAAACCGCATATTCCTTCCCGAAACTCCTTTGATTGGAATATATTATTTCAATGTATGTTTGACTGTCAAGTTTCCTCATCATGCTTCTAGTTTTAGATTTTTTTTTTTTTTTTT
>MU718953.1:5922-31005 GCA_026770625.1 Nicotiana glauca | reverse complement strand
GGGGGGGGGGGGGGGGGTCAGAACTCGGAAGATCTTGCTTTAACAATGTACAAGTCATTTTGAGTAATTTATGACATCATTATTACTCTTTCTACGTTTCTAATTAATTGGTCTCCATATTAAATGCAAGTATGTCTACGTTAAGTAGGCTTCATTGTTTATCATCCGACTACTCCTATGATATCTTTCCTCATTAAAAAAGGGCAATTCCTAAAACGAAGTAATTGGCAAGAATTTCTTCTAACATCACCGAGCATTCTCCAGAAATTAAAGGCTTAAACTAATGCCATATTGTGACAACCAAAAAAAACACAATATGAAGGGGAGGACACCTAGGATTTGAACGATTTAAAGCAATTTTTATACAAAAAAAGTTTGGTTTTTACCCTATTTATACAATACAATTTTCAGACGAAGGAAATTCAGTTACACCCTTTCGAACCAAACCATGTAACACCACCACTTTCCAGGTTTTCGATACAGGTAAAACAAATTCAAACCACGATTCAGCATCAAAATTCATAATTATTTCAAAAAAATGATTTTTGAGATGTCTTGCATGGGAAAGACATCCAACCCTTCAATCGCATGAACACAGTTAAGCAGCTTCTACTAGCCTAATCGTTTCAAACACATAATAGCTACCAATAACCATAGAGGGAAGAACAAATCTTCAACAAAAGAACTCTGCTCTTTGGTACAACTTAACCTGTAAATGGAGAAACTAAAGTAAGCAGCATGTTACAAATAAAAACCTCTCATACTCGGCTAGCATAAGGTGCAACTTCAGGAAGTACATGAATAGTTCTGACAAAGTCACAGAGAGTAGACGATCATGATGTAAGTTCTTGTTTCTTCGCTCGGGGGCATCAAGAATTTTTGTTCTATGAAATTCTTGAATTTACTCCATTCCAGACTTGCACTAATACATGCTTTAGTCTCCGAATTCTTATACTTTATGATTTTCAAGAACTAGTCGTCATCAATCAAAGGGAAGACTTAGAAGAAATACAACTAATACAGTGCTACTAAAACATGCAGAACAGGTTCTTCAGCAAGGGGCCTATGCTATTTTGCAGCAATGGTGCATATATAGCTTTCTTTCAAACAAACAAAAAGGGCGACAAAGTTGAAATTGAAGAAATTATGTTGGACGCTCCACTTCAAGTTGATCAACTGTTGGAACTACTCTCATCACCAGGCTTAATTCCACTGCAGCAGAAGAAATGTGGTAATTTGACTCGACCACAGGCCCTGCAAGTTTATTTGCAAGGAGAAGAACGCCAAGAGTATTAGCATGAAATAGTGTAGACTAGATGAATTCCAACAAAGAAAACGGAACTGGGAGCACACTAAAAATCGTTGCAATAGAAAGCAAATGAAACATGACATTAAGAATTGTCTTCCTTACTGAGGACCAACGTAAACATCATGGTGGCAATAAAACTCACACCCGAATCACAAAATAACAATAATAATCTTATTGTTTAACAATTATTCAAGCAAGATGTTACAACAACAACAACCTACGCAGACCTTACCCCTACCCTAGGGTAGAGAGACTGTTTCCAAATAGACCCTCGGCATCCTTCCCTCCAAGAACTTTCCACCTTGCTCTTGGGAAGACTCGAACTCACAACCTCTTGGTTGGAAGTGGAGGTTGCTTACCATCAGAGCAACCCCTCTTGTCTAAAGCAAGATGTTACCTTGCAACAAATCATACTTAAAACCCATCGATTCGGGAAAGCAATTTAAGAATCACAAGGCTTGTCTTTTTTTTTTTTGAGATTGTCTACCAACATAGTACTTTGGAGAGAACTCCCCAACCCATAGTTTGGAAAGCAATTTAATATTGGGATAGCATTGCAAGCTCAATATTGGGATATGTGATGAACGAAAAACACTCTTTTTCCTTCTTGGCAACCCTTTTTCAATTTCTGGGTAGCCCAAGTAGACTTCTATTATTTAATTTGTGCCATTTTTCCGAGGGGCTTTCTGCCTATCAAAACTGCCCTTATTGAGATATAGATCGACTTTTATGCTAGTTCTTGTTCCAGCATGAGAGTTCCATTATAGGAAAAGACGATGTAATATAATACTTTTTGTTTGGTCGAGCGTTGCTTCGGTCTCTGGTTTGCTTATAGAACAAATAATAGTATTTCAAAATCACGATGAAAGACATAGAAATGTCGATATATCCAAACCTCTCATTATTTACAAGCTAAATAGAAAATTCAGGGTTTTAGCTTACTAGGTAAACATTTCATTCTTGAAAATGTTTCAATTGAGATTAATTTATGGGAAGAAGCATAAAATTTAATTTGTTCATTTTGTAGGCATAAAGCTCTTACTTGCACCGCATAATCACTGGCACTGGTTTTAGAGCCTTTGGTCCATTTCTTATGCCTCTCTTATGAGGGGAAACCTGCATGATCAAGCATATCCTATCAGCATAACAAAATATAATGAAATGTGAACTATGTAACACGTATACGCATACACTCTCTCTCGGTGCCACACATAAGAGCGTGGGCAAACACAACCTCACAGCATGAACATGCATTCTGACAAGTGTTATAAATATGGAAATTTAAACTAGTGTACCAAGATGGCATGCAAAACCATGCAAAAAAAGCACTAAGAAAGGGATCAAGGAGGTAGCCTAATTGACAAGTCTCCAATTTTTCAGATAAAAGTTTAGAATTCCAATCTACGACTTCCTCCCCAGGAAAAAGTGAAGGGGTTTTTGCAAGGATTGTATACATTCCTTTTTGTGTAGATAGTTGGATATATTTTTCTGGAAGCTTAATGATACACAGGTATAAATTTTTACCACTACCTTAGTGAAACATCAGTGAAATGATTTTAACTTAAAAGGAGAAAAAATGCAGACATTTCATGTGGAATATACACAAGCAAGCAGAAAGTCCCTCCACACGAACATTTAAAGTGTGAAAGGTTAATCTGCTGTCCAATTATTAACAAAAAGCCGGTACAGGTATATATGTGGGGGCCTCTACAAAGCCACAACTATATCAGAATTCAGTTTACATCAAAGCCCAAAGGAGTAGCTAAGATCATACTCCCCCTATTCCAGTTTATGTGAACCTATTTCTTTTTTGATCCGTTCCAAAAAAATGATCCCTTTCTAAATTTAGAAACAATTTAACTTAAACTTTCAATTCTACCCTCAACAAGAAGCTTTCATAGCCACACAAATACTCTAAATATTTAACAACACAAGTTTTCAAAGAATTATAGTCACACAAATGTTATGGCTTGTTTAGGACCACAAGTTTTAAAGTCTATTTCTTTCTTAAACTCTGTGCCCGTCAAATAGGTTCATATAAATTGGAACGGAGGGAATAGTATTTTCTAAGGCACTTAGCTAAATTGTTACTAATTGCAGATAACGAGCCAAATGTAATCTCATCATTTCAGTATTGTCTGGACATCTTAATATAAGTGTCAACTCGAAGAACCCAAGTGTGTGGGTGGTAAATTAAGTGGTTTGGGAACTATGAGGTCTCAAGTTTAAATCACAGCGGAGGCAAAAGCACTTGGTAATTTCTTCCCATTTTCCCAAACCTTGATGAATAGAATTATCTCAGAGACATCACGTACCCCATGGAATTAATCGAGGTGTGCGCAAACTGGCTCGGATACCACGATTATTAAAAAAAGGTCTCAACTCCATATGCATGTATTTATGGGAATCCAATTAGCTTCCCCACCTGCCACCCCATTTGATAGTTGCTAGCTTCCAGAATATCAAAAATAATTAGCAGGAGGTGTGCCTTGTCCTAACCAACTTCATTTTATGCTTTTCAGCTTAGTTTTACCAGCTACTTTCATATCTGGAACTGCCTGGAAATTTCCTTGTCTGATCCAAGCTTCAAGGTTTTGCAGGAGAATAAAGACCAAAAGAAAACAAAAAGTAAAGAGGGTCATTTTGTATTCTAAGCCACCCCGTTGTGGAAACTATTTGCTCCCTCCACTCCATTTTCATTTGACCCAGCATTCGCCAACGCCCTGACAAAGCTCCACTTTTTCTTAATCTTTTCTACTTTGCAAGGGAATATAGAAAGTTAAGCCATTTCCCAAATTTCGCCACCCACATAATTAAGGGGACCAAATGTATTTACATGACTCAGATATTCTTAGTGCTTCAATTAGGATGGATTTTTTCCCAGCAGTACTTATGTTGTCTGATGGTTCCATTTCCCCAATAAAGATCATGATGGTAAATGTTTTCCCTAAAGATGCCTTTCTAGACATCCTGAAACTATCATTTACCAAGCTATCACCTCATATACAAGAAAGAGAAATTATAAAAATACACAAAAGCTTCACATACATAAAAGGTTTTGCTTCACATATGATCACGAGAGACTTTGTAAAGTTACGGATATCATCTCATTGCGTAATTAGAATAAGACGATAACATCTTCGGAACCAAGACAAAAAGTGTATAATGTAAAACTTAATACAAGAATAAGTTGTGCACAATGGCGGAGCCAGAAATTTATATAAGGGTATTAAAAGAAATACAAGAATGTCACGGATGAGAATTGAACTTCCTACCAAAGCAATTTTTTAACCCATTTACCGCTACACTAGACTTTTTCCTTGTACCAGGGGGATTCAACAGTTTATATATATACCAAAAACACTCATTTATGCCCTACTTTTTGATGAAGCATTCATTTATGCCCAACTTGCACAGTATAATTTTTCGACTAAGGGGATTCAATTGAACCCCCTTCCCTCCTACTAGCTCCACCATGGTGCTCATCACTGTTCTGCCCAACAGTATCTTTTCAAAGCTAAAATACATGGCAATGTGAAAGCATAACTCAAGACTCAACAGACATGTAACATCTTAATAATATGAAAATCATTATCTGCAAAAGAAAACATACCCCATATTAAACAGTAAGGACGCCTAAAAGAACACTAAGCAATATGGTTATCCTAAAACCCTAAACCCTGTTCGTAAAAGGATAAAAATACCCATCAAATAATAACTAAATTTATAACCTTAACCATCACTTGAAACGACATTAATTTGCAGCGTAATTACAAAAATCCATACATTTTCACCCTAATTAGAAAGGACTAAAATGAAAAAAGAGAGGATCTTTGTTACCTTTTTCTTAGGAACAGCCATGAGCTCCATACACCCACCAAATAAAGGTGAATTTGGGAGCATAAATCCTATGTTGTTGTTGTTTCTGTTATAATTGTTGTCGTATTCAGGTAAAACCAACGATGGTGATGAAGCTGTTGGGTAATTAACCACTGCTCTATCAAGCGGTGCCGTTTGGGCTATGGCGTGGGAAAATCTTCGAAGGTTATATATGTAACTTGATTTCATTTTGCTGCTTCTTAACATCGACGCCATTTTCAACTTTTCGCTGCTCCGCACAAAAGCAACTCAGTTCAGTTGATGACGAAGAAACTGAGGAAGTGACAGAGGTCGGAGAAGGTTTCCTTGAACTTGAGGCCGACGGATTCATACGGGCCAATAATATTGGGCTTGGATTACCCATTTAGAAAAAAGAAAATTAACCCAAGTAAGTAGTCCACCCAATCGTTTAAACTAAAAATAGCCCGTGGAGATATAATGATGAGAAATTTTCACGCAAAAATTATACGGAAGGGCGCCTCTTTTTAACCTGTAGCCGCTTTGTCTTTTTGTTTGCATCCGTACCCACTTTTTAAAAAACTTCAGCTTCTCTTTATAACTGAGAAACTTCAGCCAGAGCTGAAGTTTCCGGGTTACTAAACAAAAACTTCAGCTCTAGAACTGCAGTTTTTATTTTATAACTAGAGCTGAAGTTTTCGGGTTACTAAATAAAAATTTCAGCTCTAGAGCTGAAGTTTTTATTTTATAACTAGGAAACTTCAGCTCTAGTTAAAGTTTTTATTTTATAACTTGCAAACTTCAGCTGTAGAGCTGAAGTTTTTATTTTATAACTGAAAAACTTCAGCTCTACAGCTGAAGTTTTTATTTTATAACTTGAAAATTTCAGCTCTAGAGCTGAAGTTTCCCCGTTACTAAATAAAAACTTCAGCTCTAAAGCTGAAGTTTTTATTTTATAACTGGCAAACTTCAGCTCTAGAGCTTAAGTTCGCGAGTTACAAAATAAAAACTTTAGCTCTAGAGCTGAACTTCAGGCCCGGCTACTAAAATGCTGAAGTTTTGTGTCATTGCCTTTGCTACTTCAGCCCTGTGTGCTGAAGTTATGTGAAAAAGCGGGTATGCTTGTAATTTTTTCTGCAAAACGGGCACAGGTTAAAATGTAGCACAAAAAGCGGGTATAGATGCAAATGAAACCACTATTGTTTAGTGATTATTAGCTAGCTATAATTATCATTTATTAAATTCTTCCTATAGCTATGTTTTCATTTATTATTTAGTGTATTCGATGTATTTAAGCTACTGTATTCATGAATACAGTAGCAAAACCTGGCGTGAAACAGGGGAATCCAGCTAAGCAACGATTGTATTCGACTGTATTCGCGAGCTATATTCGTGAATACAGTAACGTAAACTGCGTAAAAATGGTCTTTCAGATGTTTGAAACTGTAAGTGAATTAATTAACGCGATAGACTCCTAATATAACTCAACTAACTCAATTATAACATACTGAATCTGTATTTTTCGTTATAGAAAATATTTCACAACCGAAAAATACCACAAAACAGAGCAATCTCTAGAGTTTTAATCCCTCCTTTTTTTGTTGCTATCGTTCGTAGAAGTTCTGTTGGTGCGTGATGATTTCTTTTTAGAACAGTTAGTAAACATATAATTTTGTAAACTACTGAATACATAATGTATTTATATTTTGAATAAATATGAATACACACAGGTGCAGCTATATCTGAATACATAATTACAATCTGTTGAATACATATGACGAGTGTCTAGCGTATATAAAATTTTAACTCGTACTCTATCAAATAATAGTATAGAAAGATGTCGAACCCACAGAGATTGGTTTATCTATTCTACAGATGTTTCTTGTTTTAGTTACTATTTGAGAAAATCAGAAAGAGTTGAGTTTTAAATTAACTAACTAAAAATGCACGAATGGAGCAATAGAAAATATTTTATTTTTCACAAATATAATAAAAAGGTGTTGGGATCCTGACTCCACTTAATATTTTTTATTATATAGTAATTACATTTATTCTTCAACTTCTATTTCTCATAAATGTATAAATACCTCTCACGATTACATTTATATATTATTATTATAGTTGAACAATTAAGTGCACTCCTCTCGGTTATACAAATTAATTGTCAAAATGGTAATATTAAAGAACCAAAAATATATACTTGATCTAAAGCATGCCCTTTTTTTTGTAAGTCCCTTTCGGTTACCCTACTTGTTATAACTGATTACTACAATATTCGTTTCTTTCGATTACAAATAAGTGTAGAACCAATTTTAACATATGAGAGCTAGATGTCACTAAATATAGGTTAACATCTATCAATACCAAAATTAACTATTATCTCTTCTGCCTCTTTCGATTACATAATTAATAAGAAATTAATATGTAGTTCCAAATAGATAGATGTTAACAAATTAAATAACACCCAACTATAAAGCATCATAAGTTGAGCTAGAATCTAATTTTTAGTACTAATATTTTTTCTCTTTCTTTGCAGGAAATAATTAAACTAATAAGAAAAAGGAACAATGAGAAGAAAAAGTTCACTTTCCAAGTTTGCAAAGAAAAACTATAATGCTGAAAAATTAAAAGTAAAGTAGTTATGAAACTTTACAAATGATGAAAGTAAAGTAAAGTGGTTATGCACATGAAAAAATTCAAGACAAACAAAATGGAGAAAGAAAAGGGACAACCATTGATGGATTAGAGAAAAATAAGAAGGAATAAAATTATTACTAGCAAGTGGACAACCATTGATGGAAAGAGAAAAGCAAGAAGGAATAAAATAATTACTAGCAAGTGGACATGTGCTACTTTTTGAAAGAAAACTTTGTAGCAAAATCAATTTCAAAGACACAAAATTTAATTTGCCAAGTAGATCCAAGTTGTTGTGAAATCAATTTGGCATTTGTTAGTTGGCAACTTGGGCCAACTTAAATGAAAAAGATGACAAAGTTTTATTTAATTGAAAAAAAATCAAAAATAATGGGAATTGTTGGGAAGAACTTGCTATAAATAGCTACATCTTGAACTATTTGGGAAAGTAGAGCAGAAGACAGAAGCCTCATTCTTGATCAACTCATTTTTTCCAATTTCTAAGTTCTTATTTTGTGAATATTTTCTTTCTTCTTTTAGCCACTATACTGGCTTCATTTCTAGTTCCGAATAAATTGTAATATTCAAAATTACTTTAGTTCCTGTTTTTAATTAAATAGGGAAAATTATTCTCTTGAATGTTTCTTTTTATTTTCTTATTTAATGGGCAAGATTATTTCCGTTGTCGGTATTGGCTCCAACATGGAGTAACTTTTCTTGTATTGGAAAAGTGACGGATCTTAATATTTTTATATAATACTAGATATTATTCTTCAAATTCACATACTTGAGCTAAAGCTTTAACAACAAGATGACCGAATCCTTATGTAGGATTGCCTACGTATCTTGTTGGAACAAGAATAAGGTCAGACGTAGTTCGAATAAGGTCAGAGGTTTGTATGGTTATTTTGATCGGATAGTTCTGTGAAACTAAATAAATAGGCAAAAATTTCAACATAAAGTGAGGTTGAGTTTGGTATCCGATAGGGTGGGTGGGTGGAGACTGGTAGTATTTGAGTAATTGATATGTGAAGTTTTGGATGAGATTAGTAGCGAAGCGCATGGATGAGTCTAGAATATGTGTAACAAGCTCTAATGGTGGAAAGTTGTGATTATATTTTTTGAAATATTAATATGATGACTCTCACAAGTTAACCATTAGTTTTGAAAAAAAATTGTTTTGTTAAGAAAGAAAAATAAGAAAAAGAGAAAACGGGTCAGTATTAGATAATAACAAGATATAATAATGCAAAATTGGATAAGTAAATGTCAAATAAAATTTTGTAGAAAATAAAGTCATGTAGCAAGTAAAGTCAACAAATAGCACGTCCTAATATGCAAGTGACCTCTTTGTGCCAGAGGTAGGCCTAGCATATTTTTTAAAAGGGTAAATGTGCCATAATATGTCATTCTATTGCTCTTGATTAATTGAAATAATCTTTTTTTCTCAGAAATAATGGTAATGTAAAAATCATTACATGCCAAATGAAGAAAGTAAGATGCAATGTACTTCATAGTTTAAAATAATAATATTTTTTTTCTTTTGTCATTGATTTCCAGAAATTAAGGATTTTAATGGGTGAAAATGAGAATTTTAGGTAGAACCTAGGTTTTCTTCAAATTGGAGAGTTGGACCTCAATTTGAGGTCCGATTTCCAAACAAATCATAGATATGAACTCGTGGGGGAATGGGTAATCGGGTTTTGGTTCGAACCTCGGGTTTTGACCATGTAGGCCCGGTGGCGTTTTGAGAAATTTTGGGTAAAACTTTGGGAAATTCATTTTTATGCATCCAAATCGATTCAATTAGCATTTGTTGATACATTCAAGTAATTATGACTAGATTCGAGTGGTTTGGTGGTGAATTCGAGGGGTAAAGCTATACTAGAGGCTTGAGTTGAGTTTGGAGCATTCGAGGTAAGTGTCTGGTCTAACTTTGGCTTGAGGGAATATGAGTAGAGTCTTATTTGCTAATTGCTATTTGTCGAGTACGATGTATAGGTATGGTGATGAGTATCTATACACTGGTGTTTAGCATAACCGTGTGTCCTTATATTGAGGTTATCCTGAATTGTTGTGATTCTTCCATGCTTATTTGATGATTTCTATATACTGTAAAGAGCATGAGATATAGATTATGATTACTAAACTCCGTGGAGCAATGACTCGAGTTGTGTTACGGATTGAGAAGGTATATAATATGAAATGACTCTTTAGAGCGAAGGCTCGAATGTTAAAGTGAATTATAAGTGAGAAGTGTAAGAAAGAGAAATAGTTGATGGTTACTCCCTTGCCGGGACGTGTTATTGGTTTTGTTTATTTTTCTACCTGGACGGGATTTAGCTGTGTTGTTATATTCCCTTGCCGGGATTGCTGTCACTAGTTGTTACCCCCTTTACCCCTTACTTGCGATTGTTGATTGAGTGAGGTTTTGTTATTTATATATGGATCGGGTTGCACGCCGCAACAGTGATAATCGTGGATCGGGTTGCACGCCGTAATGACACTATATATTTATGGATCGGGTTGTACGTCGCAATAATATTGTATATTTATGGATCGGGTTGCACGCCGCAATAGTAATAATTGAGGATCGGGTTGCACGCCGCAACAGTATTGCTATGTGATCGGATTGGGTTGCGCACCGCAATAAATTATAGCTTAAGTGTGTTTATTCCGGATTTAAGTTTCTGTTGGCTATTCTATCCTTAAGTTTAGACTTCTTGTTTTAACTGTTGCCTCCCCACAACATGTTTCCCCCTCCTTTTATAAACTGCTTATTTCCTGTTTATTTTTTATAATATATTTCATAACTGCACAAGTTTATCTGGTAGTCTGGTCTAGCCTCGTCATACTTCACCGAGGTTAGGATAGGCACTTACTAGCATATTGGGTCGGTTGTGCTGATGCTACACTCTGTGCATTTTTTTGCACAGATCACAGCGCCGGAGCAGCAACTTTTGGACAACAGTAGAGGATTCGGGAGTTGACTTTAGTCCAGAGACCCCGAAGTAGCCTTGCTGACGTCCGCAGACCCGAAGTCTTTCTATATCTATTTTAGTTTGTTATCTTTGTACCAAAACAAACAGTTTTATGCTTCATTCGAACCTTGCATTTAGTATTCTCTAGACGTTCGTGAGTATTGTGATACCAGTCTTGGGTAGAGGATTTTGTTAAACTTCCGCATTTCTTTCAGTTAATTATATTTGAGACTTTTACTTTATTATTAAATGCTTCGTTGTTTCTAATATTGTCGATGTTTGTTAAAAGAGGTCATTGATAATTGGCTTGCCTAGATCCTATTAGTAGGCGCCATCACGACTCCCGAGGTAGAAAATTCGGGTCGTGACAAGTTGGTATTAGAGCACTAGGTTACATAGGTCTTACGACTCACGAACAAACTTAGTAGAGTATGAGGGATCGGTACAGAGACATCTGTATTTATCCCCCAGAGGCTACGGAGTTAGGAAAATTTTACTTTTGTTCTTTCTTGTCGTGCGATTCTGTTTCTCAAATGCTGATTGTCTTTCTACTCTATTCTTTCGCAGATGGCGAGAATACGTGATTTCTCTTCTACCGCGCAGTAGCCCGAGCCCCCAGCAGCAGCTCCTATGAGGGGTAGAAGGCAAGGCCGAGGCCGTGCCAGAGCTCAGCCCCGACCAGTAGTCCTAGAGGTGGAGCCTCATGTTGATTATGATGAGGAGGTTCCAGCCCCAGCAACTTCGGTGGGCCCAGCTCAGGTCCCAGAGGGGTTCATAGCCACCCCAGTTCTTCAGAATGCTTTGGTCATATTGGTAGGCTTTGTGGCGAGCTTCTCTCGAGCGGGTTTGCTTCCAGTAGCACCAGCCATTTCTCAGGATGGAGGAGGAGTTCAGGCTCCCGCTACATGTACTCTGGAGCAGGTAGCTCCCCAGGCTCAAGTTCCAGTGGTTCAGCCAATCTATGGCAGTTCAGCCGGGTATTGTGACCCAGGCCGGCGATGGAGCGACTATGTCCACAGATGCTTTGTGGAGGCTTGATAGGTTCTCCAAGATCTTTACCACTACATTCAGCGGTACTTCTTCAGAGGATCCACAAGATTTCTTATTTAGCTACCATGAGATCCTTCGGACTATGGGTATTGTGGAGACCAATGGGGTTGACTTTGCCACCTTTCGACTAGCAGGATCTGCCAAGACTTGGTGGAGGGACTACTGTTTATCCAGACCAGCAAGGTCGCCATCATTGACTTGGGACCAGTTTGTAGAGTTGTTTTTGGAGAAGTTTCTCCCAGTTACTCAGCGAGAGGCTCTTCGTAGGTAGTTTGAGCGCCTCCAGCAGGGATCTATGTCAGTAACTCAGTATGAGATCCGGTTCATTGATCTAGCACGACATGCTATTGTTATACTCCCCACCGAGAGAGAGAGAGAGGGTGCAGAGGTTTATTAATGGATTGATTCAGCCGATCCGTCTCCAGATGGCTATGGGAGCCGGGAGTGAGATTTTTTTCAGGAGGCGGCCAATGCGACCCGTAGAGTTGAGATGGCTCTTGCACGGGGAGGTGATCATGGATCAGATAAGAGGCCCCATCATGCAGGTAGGTTCAGTGGTACCTCGTCCGGAGGTAGAGATTCTTATGATAGAAGCCATCCTCCGAGTCCCTTCCAGTCAGCTCTCCAGGTCTCTCATGGTACTTCAGAGGGTCGTGGTTCTCAGCCGCATTAGTCTGACCAGCAGCTTCACAGTTTCCCATCAGCACCCATCAGTGCCCCACCACTTCAAAGTTTTTGGGGTGGACATTCAGGTCGACAAGTTCAGACACAGTCTTCTCAACTGCAGCATTCAGGCGGGTGCTATGAGTGTGGTGAGTATGGTCACATCAGGAGGGCTTGCCCGAGGTTAAGGGGTGCTCAGTTACATCAGCAGGGTTCTCGTCCTATGATACAGGCATCAGGTGATCCACAGGTCGCCCAGCCAGCTAGAGGCGGGGGTAGAGGCCATAGAGGTAGAGGTAGAGATCATAGAGGTAGAGCTCGGACCGCCAGAGGTAGAGGCCAGCCAGCAGCCGATCGTCCTAGAGATATGGTTTAGGGAGGTGGGACCCAGCCCCGGTGTTATGCTCTTCCAGCCAGGCCAGAGGCTGAGTCTTCAAATGCAGTCATTACAGGTACTATTCTGGTCTGTGATAGGGATGCTTCAGTGCTATTTGACCCTGGGTCTACGTACTCGTATGTGTCATCCTATTTTGCACCCTACCTGGTTATGCCTAGTGATACTTTGGGTATTCATGTTTATGTATCTACACCGGTGGGTGATTCTATAGTGGTCGACCGAGTTCATCGTTCCTGTGTGGTAGTGTTTGAGGGTCTTGAGACCCGTGTTGATTTATTGCTCTTAGACATGGTGGATTTTGACGTTATATTAGGGATGGATTGGTTGTCCCCGTATCATGCTAACCTAGATTGTCACGCCAAGACCGTGACCTTGGCTTTGCCAGATTTGCCCCGTTTGGAGTGGAGAGGGACCCCAGGGCATAACACCCACAAAGTTATTTCATATGTGAAGGCTCGACACATGGTCGAGAAGGGGTGTTTAGCTTATCTGGCGTATGTTCACGATTCCAGCGCAGAAGTCCCTTCTATTGATTATGTTCCTATTGTTCGGGAGTTCCCCGAGGTTTTCCCTTCAGAACTGTCGGGTATGCCGCCCTATAGGGATATTGATTTTTGTATTGATCTGGCTCCGGGCACTCATCCCATTTCTATCCTGCCGTATCGCATGGCCCCGTCAGAGTTGAAGGACCAGTTACATGATTTGCTAGAGAAGGGTTTTATGAAACCTAGTGTTTCTCCTTGGGGTGCGCTGGTGTTATTTGTGAAGAAAAATGATGGTTCGATGAGGATGTGCATTGATTACTGACAATTGAACAAAGTGATGATAAAGAACAAGTATCCACTACCGAGAATTGACGATTTATTCGACCAACTTAAGGGTGCAAAGGTGTTTTCAAAGATAGACTTGAGATCTGGCTACCATCAGCTGAGGATTAGGGCGTCTGATGTCCCTAAGATAGCATTCTGCATTCGATATGGGCATTATGAGTTCCTGGTCATGTCGTTTGGGTTGACCAATGCCCCGACAGCATTTATGGAGTTGATGAACCGAGTGTTCAGGCCTTATTTGGACTTGTTCATGATAGTCTT
Source organism: Nicotiana glauca (assembly GCA_026770625.1). NCBI lineage: Eukaryota > Viridiplantae > Streptophyta > Magnoliopsida > Solanales > Solanaceae > Nicotiana > Nicotiana glauca. The sequence goes on along the minus strand of MU718953.1, from coordinate 17,043 downwards.
TATTGATGATATCCTAGTATACTCCCGCATCCATAAGGAGCACGAGTAGTACCTCAGAGTGGTTCTTCAGACTCTGAAGGATAGCTAGTTATATGCTAAGTTCTTGAAGTGCGAGTTCTGGTTGAGTTCGGTTGCATTTTTTGGCCACGTCGTATCAACAGAGGGTATTCAGGTGGACCTGAAGAAGATTGAGGCAGTCAAGAACTGGCCTCGACCAACATCAGCTACAGAGATTCGGAGTTTCTTGGGGTTAGCAGGCTACTATCGACGGTTCGTGTAGGGGTTTTCATCTATTGCAGCCCCAATGACCAGATTGACCCAGAAGGGTGCCCATTTCAGATGGTCAGACGAGTGTGAGGCGAGCTTTCAGAAGCTCAAGATAGCTCTGACTTCAGCACCAGTATTGGTTTTGCCCACAGGTTCAGGGCCTTATACGGTCTATTGTGATGCTTCCCGTATTGGGCTTGGTGCAGTATTGATGCAGGATGGTAGAGTCATTGCCTATGCTTCGAGGCAGTTGAAGATCCACGAGAAGAATTATCCAGTTCACGATCTAGAGTTGGTAGCCATTGTTCATGCTTTGAAGATTTGGAGGCATTACCTGTATGGTATGATGTGTGGGGTGTACACTGATCTCAAGAGTCTTCAATACTTGTTCAAGCAAAAGGAGTTGAATTTGAGGCAAAGGAGATGGTTAGAGTTATTAAAAGATTATGATGTTACTATTTTGTATCACCCGGGAAGAGCCAATGTGGTGGCCGATGCATTGAGTAGTAAGTCCACCAGCATGGGTAGTCTTGCTTATATTCCGGTCAGCCAAAGACCGCTTGCTTTGGATATTCAAGCCTTGGCCAATCGATTTGTGAGGTTGGATATTTCTGATCCTAGCAGAGTGTTAGCTTGAACGGCTACTCGTTCCTCATTATTGGAGCATATCCATGATTGGCAGTTTGATGATCCCTATTTGTGTGTCCCGAGAGACACGGTGCAGCGTGGAGGTGCCACGAAGGTGACCTTAGATGGAGATGGTGTTTTGAGATTGCAGGGGCGAGTTTGGGTGCCCAATGTCGATGGGATTCGTGAGTTGATCTTAGCAGAGGCCGATAGTTCTCGGTATTCTATTCACCGGGCACCGCGAAGATATATCAGGACTTGTGGCAATATTATTGGTGGCATAGGATGAATAATGATATTGTTTTATATGTGGCTCGATGTTTGAAATGTCAGCAGGTTAAGTATGAGTATCAAAGGCCTGGCAGTTTGTTTCAGAGGATTGAGCTTCCCGAGTGGAAGTGGGAGGATGTTTGAAATGTCAGCAGGTTAAGTATGAGTATCAAAGGCCTGGCAGTTTGTTTCAGAGGATTGAGCTTCCCGAGTGGAAGTGGGACAGGATTACCATGGATTTTGTTATCGAACTTCCGTTGGCTCGGAAGAAGTTCGATGCGATATGGGTTATTTTTGATAGGCTGACCAAGTCAGCACATTTCATTTATGTGGCAGTCTCTTATTCATCCGAGAGTTAGCTGAGATATATATCCGGGAGATTGTTCACCTTCATAGTGCGCCGGTATCTATCATTTCAGACCGGGGTACGCAGTTTACCTTGCGTTTCTGGGGTGCAGTTCAGCGAGATTTGGGCACACGGTTGAGTTGAGTACGATGTTTCATCCTCAGACGGACGGTCAGTCCGAGCGGACTATTCAGATTTTGGAGGATAAGCTTCGGGCTTGTGTTATCGACTTTGGACGTTCATGGGATCAGTTCTTGCCTTTAGCAGGGTTTGCCTACTACAACAGCTACCAGTCCAGCATTCATATAGCCTCATATGAGGCGTTGTATGGTAGGCGATGTCGGTCTCCAATGGGATGGTTTGAGCCGGGAGAGGCTCGGTTATTGGGTACAGATTTAGTTCAGGAGGCCTTGGATAAGGTCAAGATCACTTAGGACATGCTTCGTTCGGCTCAGTCGCGGCAAAAGAGTTATGCAGATCGTAAGGTTCGGGATGTAGCTTTCATGGTTGGTGAGCGGGTCTTGCTCCGAGTGTCGCCTATGAAGAGCGTGATGAGATTTGGGAAGAAGGGCAAGCTTAGCCCTTGGTTCATTGGTCCATTTGAGATTCTAGATCGTGTGGGAGAGGTGGCTTATAGACTTGACTTGCCACCTAGCTTGTCAGCCATGCATCCAGTGTTTCATTTATCCATGCTTCGGAGGTATCACGACGATCCAGCACACGTGTTAGATTTCAGCACTGTCCAGTTGGACAAGGATTTGTCTTATGAGGAGGAGCCGGTAGCTATTCTAGATCGGCATGTCGAAGAGTTTTCCTTCAGTGCGTGTCCAGTGGAGAGGTCAACCTCCTGAGGCATCGACCTGGGAGTCCGGGTCTGATATGTGGAGCCGTTATCCTCATCTATTTCCCGACTCAGGTACTTCTTTCTTTTGTCCGTTCGAGGACGAACGGTTGTTTTAAAGGTGGAGAATGTGACGATCCAAAGGGTCATCACCTATTTTCTTATTAATTTCGTGTTTCCTAGGCCTCTAAAACCTTATTTAGGGTTTCCTCGATTTGCGTGCACAGTCCGGGCGCGTAGCCGAAAAGTTTAAATATGAATTCTATGCGAAAAATGCTAAATTTTGATATTAATATGTATATATTTGACTTTGGTCAACATTTTTGGTAAAAGGACCTGGACCCATCATTTGACGGTCCCGAAGGGTCCGTAGAAAAATATGGGTTTGGGCATATGCCCGGAGTCAAATTCCGAGGTCTAGAGCCCGAGGAATGAATTTTTCTGAAATTATTTTTCTGAAATTATTAAGAAAATTGGAAATGAATTTTGATTAAAAGACTGTGGTATCGGGCTCGTATCTTGGTTCCGATGCTCGGTACAAGTCTTATATATGGTTTAAGCGCTTTCCATAAAGTTTGGTTGAAAACGGACGTTGTTTGACGTGTTTCGCACTTAAAATGGAAAAATTAGAGTTTTATGAAAAATTGGAAGAATCATATATTTAGAGACTTGATTCTATGTATATGATGTTATTTTGGCGATTTGATCGCACGAGTAAGTCTGTAGGATATTTTTGAGGTTGTGTGCATGTTTGGTTTGGAGCCCCGAGGGCTCGGGTGAGTGTGGATAGGACGAGTAACATTTTTTAACTTTGGAAAAAATATTGCAGGTCAGGTCTGGTGTCCTCGCATTTGCGAAGTTTTTCTCGCAAATGCGAATATTCTATCGCAAATGCGAGAAATGGGGACTTCTGTTTGGGTCGCAAATGCGACGATGGCATTCGCAAATGCGAGGGCGGTTAGTCGCAAATGCGACATAATTGTTCGCAAATGCGATCCTCCCCCCTCTAACTTTGGCTTGAGGGAATAGGAGTAGAGTCTTATTTGCTATTTGCTATTTGTCAAGTACGGTATATAGGCATGGTGACGAGTATCTATACACTGGTGTCTAGCATGACCGTGTGTCCTTATATTGAGGTTATCCTGAATTGTTGTGATTCTTCCATGCTTATTTGATGATTTCTATATACTTTAAAGAGCACGAGACATAGATTATGATTATTAAACTCCGTGGAGCAATGGCTCGAGTTGTGTTACGGATTGAGAAGGTATATGATATGAAATGACTATTTGGAGCGAAGGCTCGAATGTTAAAGTGAATTATAAGTGAGAAGTGTAAGAAAGAGAAAAAGTTGATGGTTACTCCCTTATCGGGACATGTTATTGGTTTTGTTGATTTTTCTCCCTTGCAGGGATTTAGTTGTGTTGTTATATTCCCTTGCCGGGATTACTGTCACTAGTTGTTACCCCCCATACCCCTTGCTTGCGATTGTTGATTGGGTGAGGTTTTTTTTATTTATATATGGATCGGGTTGCACGCCGCAACAGTGATAATCGTGGATCGGGTTGCTCGCCGCAGCAGCACTATATATTTATGGATCGGGTTGCACGCCGCAACAACACTGTATATTTATGGATCGTATTGCACGCTGCAGCAGTGATAATTTAGGATCGGGTTGCACGCCGCAATAGTATTGCTATGTGATCGGATCGGGTTGCGCACCGCAACAAATTATAGCTTAAGTGTGTTTATTCCGGATTTAAGTTTCCGTTGGCTGTTCTATCCTTAAGTTTAGACTTCTTGTTTTAATTGTTGCCTCCCCACATCATGTTTCCCCCTCCTTTTATAAAATGCTTATTTTCTGTTTATTTTTCACAATATATTTCATAACTGCACAGGTTTATCTGGTAGTCTGGTCTAGCCTCGTCACTACTTCGCCGAGGTTAGGCTAGGCACTTACTAGCACATGGGGTCGGTTGTGCTGATGCTACACTTTGTGCATCTTTTTGCACAGATCACAGCGCCAGAGCAACAGCTTTTGGACAATAATAGAGGATTCGGGAGTTGCCTTCAGTCCAGAGACCCTGAGGTAGACTTGCTGACGTCCGTAGGCCCAGAGTCTCTCTATTTCTATTTTAGTTTGTTATATTTGTATCGAAACAAATAGTTTTATGCTTCATTCGAACCTTGTATTTAGTAGTCTCTAGACGTTCGTGAGTATTATGACACCATTCTTGGGTAAAGTATTTTGTTAAACTTCCGCATTTCTTTCAGTTAATTATATTTGAGACTTCCGCTTTATTATTAAATGCTTTGTTATTTCTAATATTGTCGATGTTCATTAAAAGAGGTAATTGATAACTGGCTTGCCTAACTCCTATTAGTAGGCGTCATCACGACTCCCGAGTGTGTGAAATCCGGGTCGTGACATCTATCATCGATGGTAAGGAAACTCTCTTATACATATCTCTTTCAATTTTGAAACTTGAGAGAGAGAATGGATATGAATCAGTTGATAATAGTAATTGTATTCGTGATGAAGATACTGGATTGGGAAAGAGAACGTGGGTTTAACAAAATTGTATACAATACCAGTGTTAGTAGGAGAGAGAGAATAGAAAGTATGAGAGAGAGAAATATTTCACATCGTATTTAATGGCTTAACAGTAGCAATTGACCATAAATACATAACTTGATATAAAACCTAAAAGGTAGCTATATAATATAATTTTATAAAAATATATTTATTTTATAATAAATAAGGTGTAAAGGTTTTTTATAGGAGGTAAAAATTCTTATAATTTATGTATTATATGTATAAAAATGTGCATAAACAATGTATAGTTTATGTATATGACTAAAAAAGTAAACAATAAATATGACCGGCTATTTATGTAAAGATCCCTAGAAAAAATTGCACAGATAGGATGCTTTGGGGTGAAGTACGTAAATAACCTTCAAAGTGGATGGTCTTGAATTTACGTCTGAACTTCAAATTTAATAAGTGTTTCCCTTTACTTGTCCCATAGGAAACACTTTTAGTTTTTAGCCTTGACGTTCTGTCGTGAGGCAAACATGGGTCAAAAGTTAAAAACGACCCCTAAAACATCATATTTTACAATTTTTTGTACTTTGAGGACTGTTTGTTTAAATTTTGTCCCCGTTTTTACAAGTTTTGCGAACATAAGATTAAGTGGATGCTAGGGACAGGACTAGCCAGTTTTCGGATTGGCAATTGTAAAAAAGTCGGCATTTGTGAAATCATTAAAAATAGTCACTGTTTTGTTGAAACATGGAAAGTTCCAGCATAATATGCTAGATTATGGAGCTCCTGCGTATATTTCTAGTATATTATATTGGAACTCTAGTGTCACACCTCATTTTTCTTACACCGCATTTACTACACCTCGAAAAGGGATATAATAAGAGGAAGGAATTTTTCCAATTTAAGGACAGTCGGAACGGGATTAATTTATTTTAATTTTTCAGAGTCGCCACTTGAAAAAATAATGGTGTCCCAAGTCACCGGTTTAATCCCGAACCGAGGAAAGTTTGACTCTGTTACAATCTGCAAACTAGAAATCCGGATAAGGAATTTTGTTAATCCGGGAGAAGGTGTTAGGCACTCCCGAATTTCGTGGTTCTAGCACGGTCGCTCAACTGTTGTATTTGTTTTTATCTGATTTTTCATATATATTCCATTTTTTATGTGCTTTTATTAATAATCCGCTTTTATTATTGAATTTTATAAGAATTGCAACGTCGTGAAAATGTATCTCGAACCACGCCGTACCAGTACGCCCGTGGCTTTTAACATATTTGGACTTCGTTGAGACTTGGATTTGGGTCACATAAATGTGCACCCGTATTAAGTAGATAATATTATTTACACACGCGCTTAAAAAACAATCTACGTGTTCATTAGCTTTGGGAAAGACCGTGAAATTCGCTAAATGTTCCATTCCAATTCTAAGTCTTTTATGTAATAAGTTATTCAAGGGCCCCGCACTTGTATATTTAATGTAGCGAGGCTCATCTCAATGTATTATCAAGTTAATTGTTCCAGAATTATTTGAAGTCTTACTTTTTATTGATCAACCATTAAAAGGAATGAATTTAATTATTCAAGCACTGAATTATTAAATGGAAATACAGGCTACATTTATAGTCCAAACTCAACCAATGAGTTGGACTATCAGTAACTAAATGGCCCGGTAAATTAGGCCTCATGATAACTTAAACCATTAAAGTCTGGGATTGAATCGAGTGACTGAAATACATTTCAGGTAACAGTTTAAAGGCCAACAACCACTGAAGATTATGTTTTATGTATATCATATTAACTGCTTTTAGTTCTTACTAAAATTATTACAATTCCAATGCACGCTATTCACGAATTTTAAAACCACTATATTAGTGAAACTTCTAAGTTCAAATTAGTCTATAAAAAATGACATTTAAACTAATCAAAGCTAATTAAAAATCTCTGTAATTACAGTCCACAGTTTATCCAGTTCAATAGATACAACGCCAAACATAAAATGAAACATTTTACACGGAAACAGAAAACTAAGCTAGTGAACTATTATTCCAATATTTAACTAAAAATGAATTGTATTTGAACTTCGAATCTGATCCTTATGCATTCAAACTCGCAGTTACAAAGTCATACTTGCTGAAATTACAGAAAATTGTACATGTGATGAAGAACAAAAGGATCAAATGTTAATTGTCATTAGACGATACTACAACAACAACTATGTAGCAACAGCATAGCAGCAAATCAAGTCCAAAGGCAACAGGATTTTCAAAACTTCGGATCTTTTCAAATTTTAGTCGTAATCACAACAATCTAAACAACATTTAGATGCTCAAACTCTAATTGAATTTGAGCTCAAATTGATTCGAACTTGAAGTCAATAAGTGTATGGCTTCAATGACTCAAATTGAATCGAAATTGAGAGTTGAGAAACTGCAATTTCGATTGAAAATTCTCTATAGAACACTGATTTTGATTTTTCTACTGGTTTTGTAATGTTTTGGATTTTTTGAGGGGAATTTGAAGTCTAGAAGAAGAAAATTGAATCTGAAATTGTATAATTTCAAATTTAAGAAAATAGCAGATATTTTTTGGGAATTTTTAGGGTTCTAAAGCCTATATGGTTCAAAAAGTCTAGAAAAATCCCCTGTTAATCAGAATTGTTGCCTATTTATAGGCAGAAAATGGGAGAAAAATTTAAAATTGCTAATTATCTAAGAGTCCCTCAGTTTTTAGCTTGTTAGACAAATTACTACATTTATTTTATTGAAAAATGTACTAGAACCCATTCTAGAAGGTTCTAGCTAGTTCTATCATGTTCTTATTCCCTAAAATTCCTATTATACCCTCACTTGCATTCCTGAATTGCCTTTCTATCATGCCTATATTATCTCTACTTCATAAGGTTTATTATCTTTATGCCATTTTCCCTACCCAGAATACCCCTGAAGCCTTTTTACAATTACCACTAACCATTTTATACCACAAATGTCCTTAAGACTTAGCTGAATTTACAAACTACCTACTACCCTCTGAACTCCAGCTTTGACCATTAACTAACAAACCAACTATTAGAATTAATCTGAATTTTAACAAAATTAAACAACTATAACCAATCTTGCTAATCTCTGTTGATTAAACTAATATTAAAACTATAAACTGAAATCACTAAATCACAAAACAGAGTCTGAAACAACATTATCACTTAATCACACAACAAATTCTCTAATCACAATTAATCAATAGCAATTATCTAATTTTTTTTAATCAAACAGATTTTAAGCCCTGGAATTCTAATAACGTACTAACTAATACTGAGTTGAACCACGCGATGAACTGAAACTTAACTAATCAAATTTATAATGAAAGTCATGCCCAATCCAAACTAGAATTCACAGAATCATTTTTCTTTTATTTATTATTATTATTTTTAGAACCAAATTCAAAGTATTCACAAAATCCAACTAAAAAGATTATTACCAAAATTAACAAAACCTAACAAAATTTATACGAATAAGCCTAAGACAAAACTAATTAAACCTAAATGGATATCAACTAACTCACGATAGAACTAATATCTAATTGAACTAATTAACACATATAAACAGAATTTAACACAAGAAAGACTAATAATCGAGGAAGAATAAGCAAGAATATCATACCCTATTATCTAACGAGTATTACCATTAAAAGAAGAAGAATCAATTTTCAAACTAACATATGCTATAAAATCAGTAAACTCTACAAATATAACCAGAAATGAATCTAAAAACAATGATAAAATCAGAAGAGAAGAAGCATGCATATAGGAATATATATATAAAAAATAAACCGAAATAAGGAAAATAGGGAACTTAGCTTTTTTTTTCATTATCTTTTCTTCTTTTCTCTTTAAAAACAGTTCTGGTTATGAGAAAACCAGTGTAACCTTCAGACGGTTCTTCAAGTGATTATTTGATGAGGATGGTGATGATTTGAGGAAAAAGAAAGTATATCAGGCTTGAGGAGGGTGGGAGGAACTTGGGGTGTGCATTTTGGGAGTTTTGGGGTGGCGGCGCTAGGGTTTGGTGATTTCAGAGTGTTTGGTTAATCTCTAAAGCAAACTGGTAAGGGGACTGTGATGAGAGGATGATGGAGAAGAGGTGGCGTGAATTTGGTGGAATTTGAACACCGGCCGCCGCCGTAGAGCGAATTCCGGCTACGGTGGGATGGGGTCTGTGGTGAAGTGATAGAGATGATGATACATGGGTCTCTGAATTTAGGGTTATACATAATACTTATTTGCTAATTTTTAGAGTGACTGAGGACCGTAGGATTAAAGGTGAACCAACGGCCGTGATTAACGCCCTCCATGCGACGTCGTTTTGATGTCCTCAAAGCTGGACCGGGTGGATGAATTTTGGGCCTGGATTAAACGGGTATTGGGGCTTTTGAGCGGTATATTTTGATTTGGGCTGTGTAAATCAACCCAATTTCAGTCCGTTTTTCTTTTTTTCTTTTTCCTTTATTCACCTTATTTTCTTTTTCATTATAATTTTGTATTTTATTTTTTTTATATTTTTTTTATTTTCTGATTTTGTAAAACAAAACATAGCCTAATTAACTTTTAATATTATAAAAAAAATGCAACAATTATCAATTAAAATGGCCTAGGACAATTACTTTGTAATTTTCTTTAATTGTTCTAAAATGTATTAAGACCTACTAATTGTGAACTAATTTTCTAAATGCACATGCATATATATTTTTATTTTTTATTTGACTTATCATGCACAAATACCATGCAAACAATTAATACAAAATTCACACAAAATAGTAAAAATAAGGAAAAATTGTTTCGTTTGAATTTTTTGGGAATAACTCATATATAAGGTAAAAATCAAGTGCTCACAGCTGCCCCTCTTTGCTCGGGAATACGAAGAGTTTCCGTGCAAAGATAAATGAGCAAATATGAGCGATTTTTACTCGTTCGAATATTCCGTTTGTGAAGCATTTTGAAAAGTTTTGACCGCACCCTGCTTCAGAAGTTGCCTACATATCCTGGGCTAAACAGGAATCAAGTCAGTGTAGTTCGGGAATGTCGGGTAGCTGGGACTACCGGGGACTGTGATCTTACTGCTGTTGCTGTTGTTACTGCTGACTGACCCCTTATTACACCATGGTAAAATAAAAGAAACTAGCCTAAGCTATGACCTAGGAGTTACAAAAATCCTATTCTATGTCTTCCAACTTGTTCTTGTGTTGCCTTGAACTTGTATCTTGTATTCTTCCAACGACATTCTTGTTGTTGCCTTGATGACGTTCAACCACTTCAATTTGAAATATGTGTCCATTTTCCAGGTGGACTCCTGCTTGCAATTGTTTGAAAAGGTATTCCCTTGTTATCCAGGTGGGCTCCTGCTTATGTCAAAACAAACAACTAAAGAAAATTTTCTGCCCCAGTATGGTGACTGGGCATATCATGTTATCAGACATTAAAACTAAAACTATGATTTAGATTGTACTTCCCTTGTTTTTCAGGTGGGTGTCTGCTTACTGATTTTAAAAATATGTTCCCTTGTTTTTCAGGTGGGTGCCTGGTTTCGATTGTTTTGAAAAAGTATTCCCTTGTTCTTCAGGTGGGCTCCTGCTTACGAACTTTGAAAAGATATTCCCTTGTTTTTCAAGTGCGCGCCTGCTCGCGATTGCTAAAGATATTCCCTTGTTCTTCATGTGGGTGCCTACTTATTGAGATTGAAATGTATTCCCTTGTTCTTCAGGTGGGTGCCTGCCTACACAATTGCAAAACAAAGAAAACTTTTCTACCCAGTATGGTGCCTGGGTATATCATGTTATCAAATATCAGAATTTAAAGCCGACTTTGAATGGTACTTCCCTTGTTTTTCAGGTGGGTGCCTGCTTACAACATGTTTGAAAAGATATTCCCTTGTTTTTCACGTGGGCGCCTGCTTTCGAACTTTGAAAAGATATTCCCTTGTTCTACAGGTGGGTGCCTGCTTTCAAACTTAAAATGTATTCCCTTATTCTACAGGTGGGCGCCTGCTTTCTAAACTTAAAATGTATTCCCTTGTTTTTCAGGTGGGCGCCTGATTGCTAAACTTGAAATGTATTCCCTTATTATCCAGGTGGGCGCCTGATTGCTAAACTTGAAAAAGTATTCCCTTGTTTTTCAGGTGGGCGCCTGATTGCTGCTTGAAAAAGATATTCCCTTATTCTTCAGGTGGGCGCCTG
>MU718940.1:5219-75469 GCA_026770625.1 Nicotiana glauca | reverse complement strand
TGTTGACGACCCCAGCTATTTTTATGTCAATATTCCCGTCCTTCCTTGGAAATACAAGAAGTCCCAGAAAAACTAACATAAAAGCGAAACATTGATGCTCCTCCCACTTTTGGCGATTTCCTTTGCTACATATCTTGCTTTCTGGATTGTTAAACCCCTCGATATGGCCATAGCGATGATATATGAAATTTAGAGTACAAAAGCCATTTTTCAGATCTGTGTTATGGACGGTTCTGACTATCTTCAAAGAGTCTAGAAATTTGTGCACAGCTACAACTCTCGGGGCAACCAAATACTTATGCCTTAAAGGGACCTCATCTTTCTCAATGTAGATGGTTATTTCCTCTAATGTCAGGGTAAGCTCGAAGTCCGAAAAGTGGAACACGTTATGCGCTGGGTCCCAACATGCAATCAATGCTCTAATAATATCTCCCCGAGGCACAATATCTAGCAAACCGGTGAGCCCTTTCAAATGTTTATTGACTTCATCTTGCCCTTCTTTGCCTAAATCGTTCCACCACAGACGTAACTCCAAAGGGATTTTATGCAAAAATGGTTCATTTTGAGTCGTGCTCATCCTGCACATTTATTAAGGTGATTTAATCACTTATTTATGACCTAAAAGAAAAAGACACTATTTTTTTTTTCAATTCTAATTTCCAAAAATAAAGCCCAGTTTTGCCGATGCGGCCTTTCAGCACTTCGAGGAGAAGATTTTAAGGCTGTGTCCGCTAACCGTTGGGAAATGACTTAGGGTGCCATTTTTGAACAAACAACCTTCCGGCGCCCTTTTGGGGACATTCGGCTTATTTTTCAACAAGAATGACGTCACCCGACTTATTGGATAAAAATTAAAATGTTGGTATTTTTTGGCTATTTTTTGCAAAAGGGGTAGTTGGACCCGTCAAGGGTTGCCTACATATCTCATATCCGGTGAGAATCAAACCAGCGTAGTTCGGACAAATTAACGAAATATTTTAAAACAAGACTTTTTTTTTTCATTTTTATTTTTTGGCATTTCATAAGCAAATAACAAAACTACTTTCAAAAGCAAGACTTTTTTTTTTCATTTTCATTTTTTTGCATTTCATAATCAAATAAAATAAACTAAAAAAACAAGACTCTTTTTTCATTTTTATTTTTTCATGGCAAGACAAACTATTTTTCTTTTCTATTTTTTGAAAACAAGACAAAATGATGACTCTCTTTTTTTTTCCTTTTTTATTTTTAACAAACAATAAAACAACCTATTTTTTCCTAAAATAAAGACTCTTTTTCTTTTTATTTTTTTGCGAATAATTTCCAAAAATATAGATTCTTTTTTCTATTTTTTCTTTGCTTTTAGTAAAATAAACTATTAAAAATAAAATATTTCTATTTTTTCATTTTTTTTTCGAAATTTCGGCAGAGTTTCTACAGCATTTGGGCATTGGTTTTTCTAAAACTAAACAATTAATTCTTTACACTGCTATTTCACTCTTTTTTCTCTTTTTCTCAATTTTATAAAATTTTCGATGTTCAAAAGCCGGTCAGCATGCGGGCCTGAGACAAATAAATGCAACACGTAAAATGCATCATGGTGGTCGTTTCATTTCCGGTTACCTGTCCTAGACGGACCCAACCCCTGTGTTGGGTCCCCTAAGTCATATGCGCGTGATGTAAATAAGCGTTCCTACTAGGGATCCAGCATGAAGTCAAGTTATTCTAAGTTCAAAACCTGGGTATATGTTCTAGACTGTGTACCCGAACGGACAACTCGAGTCGAGGAGGGGGCTACGTACCGGGAACCAAAAGGCCATCCGGCTTAGTAACTTGTCCGGCCTCTTTCTTATTTCAAGGTATTGACACTAACAGAATATGGAGTCTCAACCAGTAAGCATATCCCCGGAGGTGAGAAAAGAAGGGTTTCGGCACAGTTTATATACAGTTCAGATAATATCAAAGCGGTAAACATTTAGCACATTAAGCATGAAACATGTAGGAAAATCAGATATAACCAAATACAACCATTATTCTGAGCTCATATTCTGAACCCTGAACCGAAGTTCTGGGTTTGTTTCCCCGGCAGAGTTGCCAGAGCTGTCACACCTCCTTTTTCACTACACCCGCAAGGGCATGAAGGAGTTTTTTCACTTAAAGGACAATCGGAACGGGATTTATTATTAATTATTCAGAGTCGCCACTTGGGAGATTTATGGTATCCCAAGTCACCGGTTTGAATCCCGAACCGAGGAAATTATGACTCTGTTAACAGTCTGCGAACCAGAAATTCGAGTAAGGAATTCTGTTAACCCGGGAGAAGGTGTTAGGCATTTCCGGGTTCCGTGGTTCTAGCACAGTCGCTCAACTGTTGTATTTGATTTTATCTGATTTCAAAACATGTTCTAACCTATGTTCCTTTTATTAATAACCCGCTTTTATTCTTATTTTAATAAGAATTGCAACATCGTGAAAATGCGTCTCTAACCACGTCGCACCAGTGCACCCGTGATTATCAACACATTTCGACTTCGTTGAGATTTGAATTTGGGTCATATAAATGTGCACCCGTATTTGGGAAGGTAATATTATTAAAATACGCGCCTAAAGCAACTACGCGTTTATTATATTTAGGGACAACCATAAAATTCGCTAAATGGTCCGCCCGAATTCTAAATATTTTATATAGCATTTATTGAGGGCCCTGCATTTTGTGTTTTATTTGACAAGGCTCGTTTCATTTTATTTTAAAGCCGATCCTAAAGTAAACTATGATTTTCTATTTGATTTTTGTCTCTAAAATAAAATAGCAGAAAACAAAACCTAACTAATTACTCGCTATGTAAACTTATTACAATTAAATTCTGAATCTTTCATTTAACTCATAATTCTAGAAATTTTGGGCTTTGATATCGGTTGAGGCAACCAGTGAGCCCAGTTGATATAGTTTTGAATCTGCCCGGTTTTGCCTGTTGTTATTACCTTTGGGCCCGAATTGAATTAAAATGGCCATGGCCTGGATACCTCCAGCTGGCCAGTATGGGCCCAAACCTTCAGTTCTTGCTAGCATGAATCAATTTTCAAGCACCATTAACAATAAATAAATAAAAAATTAAGGCACACTGATGAATTTCAGGCGAATGTGAATATCAGTTGAATCAGAGATTATTAACTAATGGGTTGGCTATCATATTTTAGACCAAATGATGATACTTATCAACCTAAGTTGATGGTGAACCATAGATTAATCCTAATTCAGCTTTAAAATAAATTGTGAAATCAAATATACTGAACCGTTGAGTAATGCTATCAATTAACAAAGTCTTATGAACTAATTTGACAATGACGGGACATTCTGAAGCTACTACACACATTAACTCGCTTTAACATTAACAGGATCTGCTTAATTTCCAATGAAAAATACAAATGAGGATCACAGATCATGAACAAACACAAGCTACAAAAATTACTAACTACTGGATTCACCTGCCTATTATGTAAATCAATTAACAGTCCACAAATTGAGAACATTTCAGTCCTATTAGAGTCCGGTTTTCAGTTTAATAACAATTTGAGCAATTCTATATAATCAGAATTTTACAACACTCAATTACTCTACTCAAATTCTAATAAAAAAAACTCAGCCATTAAAAAGTGTGAATAAAGAAATAGCAAGGACAACATTATCAACAGGAAGCCAAGCTAAACCATTTCCATTTCATCGCTTGAATCAAGCATACACTCAGAAATTCAGAGCTTGTACCTGGAAATTGAAACTCAACAAAAGGAGATGATGATCAGCAGCAATTTGAGCAGTCGTAAAGCAAGTAGCAACTCACAGCAATACTTTTTAACCCAGGAATAATTTCAACAATCCAAAATGCTTAAAACTAGGTAGGAACAATTAATCAACCTAGAACTGATTCTAAAATTTCGGTTGAACTCAAAATTCTCTGAAAACCAGCTAAAACTACAACTGAGCTTCACTTGCAAGAGATTAAGTTGAGAAATGTAAATCAAACAACAAAACTCGAATTTTTTAACTAAAAATTTGAATGAAACAGTGTTTTTTTTTTTGGTTTTCTGTTGATTTTCTAATGTTTTTGGATTTTGGAAGGCTTAAATTTCAAATTGAAATCTGAAATTGAAAGAAGAGTTTTGGGGAGAATATTTTAGAGGCTCTCAAAATTTGTTATACAAGTAAAGGGACTGCCCTTTTATAGACATAATTGGAGGGAATTTCAGATTTTCCTTTTCACATATTAGTCCCTATATATTTCTTTTTTTTACCTCTCATTTCTGACTTGTACTACAAGTTACTACACCTATTTTATTGAAATATATACTAAAGCCCCTTCTAGAAGGTCTTATACCCATTATAATTCCTATACTACCCTTACCTTACTTCAAAAATTACCAAATTTAATTAAACTACCATTTTTCAATGCCCAAACTACCCTTTAACTATGTTGTATTTACTATTAGCCTACTTTATATGCCCAAAATGCCCTTCCAATAGTCTGAAATTTACTGACTAAGGTTAATTGATCCCAATCCCCTCACCCTAGCTGGAATTTAACTGAAGGTAATTAACAGATGATCTACTCAACTATATCCAAGCCTTAAACCTAATCAAGTTGCAAATGAAAACTAAAAATCAATTAAACTACTTAGACTAACAAAATCATTAATTCAAATAGACGAGAATCAAACAATTTCAAAGCGAGCTGGAAACAGGATCAAAACAAAATAATCAAAACCAAGCTAACACTTTAACAATTAACTAACAATTGAACCTAAGAAGAAAAGACTTCGAATCAGAAATACCCAACAAAATCAAGAAGAAACTCTATTGAAATTAAACTACTAATTAGCATATCTGGAAATCAAATCAAACCTAAAATGCAAAGAAGGCTTCACTGATTAAGACAAATGGATTGAAAGGGAAGCAGAAGAGGATTTAACTAATAAAATCGTAAAACTACAAAATACTTGCTATGGAAAGCACTCGACCTTGAAAAGTTCCTAAAAAGCTGGTCCGAACAAACTCTAGATCCAAAGGGTCCCTAAGATGTATTGAAATTCATGAGGCTCTGGCATGGAATCTATTACGAAGGGGGTAAGATGGTCCCCTGGTATCCATTTGGGTGGGAAAAAGGGGCGGCGCCACTACTGGAATTCAAAGGCGGTGGCTAGGGTTCTTCGACTTCGAATCAAGATTCGAAGCCTTTGAGGTTGATTCGGAGGAAAAGAGATGGGGATTTGGCATGAGAAGGTGAGACGATGCCAGGGTGTGATTTTGACGGCCATTGGCGTAGCTCATGTCTTGGCCGGAGTCTTCAAAAATGAAGATTCGAGCCGGTGATGATGATTTGAGGGAAAACGGGTGCATGGTTAGAAAGAGGAGATCGAGGAGGGTCACCGGTGTATTTTATGTGGTCATCGGCGTAGTTGATGTCCTCGCCGCCGGCGAGCTTCGATCAGGGGATATGGGGGCGGCTGGGTTATTAGGGTTTGGGTGGTAGAGACGAATTGGGGTGGGGACTACTTATGAGTCGTTGATCTTATTAACATCGACGGTCCAGATTAAGGGGAACGAAACGGTGTCGTTTCATTTAACTGGGGTGTGGACTGGACCTGGGATACTTGGGCTGGGCGGGTATGCATTTAGTTGGGCATGCAAATTAGTTAACCCAATTCAGGCCGCCCTTTTGCTCTTATTTCTTTTTTGTTTGTTTTCTTGTATTTTATTTACTTTTCTTTTGTATTTTATTTTTTGTATTTTTGTATTTATTTATTTCTTCTAATTTTATAAAATGCTAAAATAAAACCAAAAATAAATTGACTCTAATAATTATATTTCTTAATTTCTAATTATAGTAATTCCTAATTTAAATGCATCCTAATACAAATTTAAACTAAAAATGATAAAAATATTTTTTTTTTTCTATTTTCCTCCTATTTTGTTCTAAAATAATTTAATTCTAATTAATACTAAAAATGTGCAATTAAATCCCTTAATGCAAATGCATATTTTTGTATTTTCATATGAACTATCATGCAACCAATTAACCCAAAATTTCAATAAAATTCACAAAAAATTGTAAAATCATTTTGTTTGAAACTTTTGGAATAATTTGCCTAGGAAAAATCACGTGCTCACATTACCCCCCTCCCCAAAGTTTAGTTCGTGAGCTCTGGCAACGTCATCATAATTTGTGAGATCCATGGGCCCTCCATCTACTCCTCCTCCCAGTCTTGTCAGACACAAAAACAAAGGAAAAATGGAAGATTCGAAAAACTCAACTAAATGGGTAGAGGTCACCCATGGTCAGAGTACTCTGGTCCCCAAGGAAAATGCATCCCAACTAGAACAAAAGCCAGAAAGAACTTGAACAAGTCCGCAATCTGGAAAATCTGCTATTTTCCCTCACTACTGCAGAGGTTACTTTCCCAAATACTCAGAATCCTACACCTCTGCAAAACATCATAAAGCAACAAAACCATCCCATTCCTCACCACCACTGCAATACCTGCCATACCTTAAATAACTCCCCACTGTTCATCCCACAACTCCAGAACTCCACAAATGATCAATGCTACACCTAACATAATACCCCCATCTACGCAGAGACTGTGCCACACTCCACCCAGCCCTTCTCAAGCACACCCAAGTCCGATGATAAGGACTTGCTCATTAGAAATCTGGCAAAAGAGCTTAAAAAGTTGACTAGCAGAATTCAAGGCGTTGAAGGTAGTAAGGGAATTAAGGGTTAAACTATAAAGATCTATGTATACAACCCGATGTCGAACTACCCGAGGGGTACAAACCTCTCAATTTTGAAATGTTTGATGGTACAGGGGATCCAACGGTCCACTTGAGAATATACTCTGACAAGATGGTCGGAGTGGGAAGAGAAGAGATAATCCATATGAAGCTTTTCATGTGGAGCTTGAAGGGAGACGCCCTATCTTGGTATATTAGCCAGGATCCGAAGAAGTGTTCAAACTGGGTAAGTATGGCATCCGATTTTTTGGATAGATTCAGGTTCAACACGGAGAATGCACCAAATGTGTTCTATATTCAAAACTTGAAGAGAAACCCAAAGAGACCTTCCATGATGGAGATCAGAAGCTGCTAAGGTCAGGCCTGCTTTGGAAGAGCAGCAGATGAACAAATTCTTCATTCGGGCCCAAGACCTACAGTATTATGAGAGGCTCATGCTGATCGAGAATCACTAGTTTTCTGACATCATCAAGCTAGGATAAAGGATCGAAGAAGGCATAAGAGTGGTATGGTTACAAATTTCGAAGCCTTGCAAGCTACCAATAAGGCTTTACAGTGTGCGGGTACGTCTAAGAAAAGGGATGTAGGTGCTGTAATGGTTGCATAGAGAACCAAATACCCTATGAAGTACCAAACATACCCAATACCTCGAATCACACATCAGCCTACCCTAAATTACCAAGCGCTCTCACCCTCACCCTCACCGTCACCCTCTTACCATACTCCACCATCCACTTATCAGTCATCTCCACTTCCCGCATATCAGTCCACTTCACCCAAATACTCCCAACCAGCACATGTTTACTAAGCCTACAACACCCAACCATCCTACTACCAATCACCTCCCCACGTCACAACTTCCCTAGACCTCGACCAAATTTTGACCGCAAACCTCCCAAACAGTATACCGCCATTGCCGCACCAATTGACCAGTTGTACGAAAGACTCAAAGCTGCCGGTTATGTTACCCATATCCTTGCCATAACCCCAAAAAACCCTTCTTAGTCGGTCAATCCGAATAAATCCTGTGCATACCATTCCGGCATGAAAGGACATTCCATTGATGAATGCCGCTCTCTGAAGGAAAAGATTCAAACTTTGATCAATAAAAAGATCATTGTAGCAAAGGAGCCTGCTCCGAATGTCTGCAATAACCCTCTGCTAGACCATAAGAGCGGAGGTGTTCACATGATCGAGATAGAGGATGACTGGGACCTCAAGGGATCAATCGGTTTAATCACAGAGGGCGACGATCCAAAGAAGACAATAGCCACCCTTAATCTGATTATGGTCCAGATTCAGTATTCTGGGGACGCCGAGGTAAACATGTCCATGCCACTCGAGTTTTAAGGACCATCCTCTACAAAGACGTCAGCACCGATTGAGGTTAAATTTATGTCACCAGCAAACACACCTACACCCTTTGAAGTTGCAGTGTTATCATCTAAGGGGCCTGCTCCGTTCGGAGTAGAGATAGCCGCGCCAATTCCAGTGGCAATGTCGGCAGTAACACCATTCCACACAAAGGCCATACCATGGGACTATACAGCCGAAGCTAGAAGAAAGGGGAAGGTCAAGTTCGGGGAAGCCGTTGCGGCACAAGGTATGACAAGAACCGACAGGGTTTATACCTCATAACATTTGGCTGAGTCAAGCAAGCAAGCCTCTAGTCGGCCAAACATCACTAAAACTGGGCCTGACAACCTCTGGAGAAAGAAACAAGCCAAAGAATATTCAGTCATTAATCAGCTAAACAAAAACCGGCACAAATTTCTATCCTTACTTTGCTGCAAAGCTCTGATGCACACAAAAATGCCTTGTTAAGAGTGTTGAGTGATGCATATGTACCAAGTAACATCATCGGTGGAGAGATGGAGAATATGGTGGGCCAGGTATTGGAAAGTCACAAGAACACTTTTCATAAAGATGAGTTGCCACCAGAGGGGTTAAGTCACAACAAGGCATTGCACATCACCGTGTAGTGCGAAGATTACTTTATCACCAGAATCCTGATTCAACGTTTGTCCATTGGTGATACTCAGGACATTAGGAAAGGGACTGCATGAGATCAAGGACGGGGCCATCAACATCAAAGCTTTCGATGGATCCTAAAGGTCTACTATTGGGGAAATTAGCTTGTGTTTGCAAATGGGTCCTACTTGGTTTGATGTTGATTTTCAAAGGATTGACATGAAAGCATCTTACAATCTGTTGTTGGGACGATCATGGATTCATGTCGCTGGGGTCGTGGCAATAATAATACATCAGGTAGTGAAGTTTAACTTGAATCACCAGGCGGTGATCATTCATGGGGATGGTAGCAATCCCATATACAGTCGCCATACCATTCCAGCAATTGGAGGAAGAAAAAGGATGGGCGGGAAAACTTACCACCACATCGAGCGAGTCAATGTTGTTCACAAGGACAAATTGTTGAATAACAAAATTGAAAACATATTGAATGGAGCGGGTATGAACCTAGCAAGAGACTTGGCAAGAACCTCCAAGGAATCACTAAGCCCATGAAGCTCAAGAAACATGGAACTAACGTCGAATTGGGGTATGAGTATAATTGGGAAGAATTCAACCACTGGTCGCCACCATGGCACGGTCCTTACCATCATATGGAGCAGCCAATACCCCATTCGGAGTAGACTTTCCAACCGGCTGAGGTTTTCTACGGGTCAGAAGAAGAGGAAGCATTAGCAGCAGTGAGAAATTTGTTCCTGGAAGACGATGTTATGGATTGATGTGTCGTTTTCGAGGAGGAGGGGGAGGAAGGCCCTTTCGTACAGGCTGTAAGTAGAGGAGCATGCCTCAATAACTAGACTATCAGAACCACTAGATCCCAGTAAGACTCGGGGTAGCAAGGCTAAACAAGCATCAAGCACTATTTTATTTTACTAGTTTACTTTCCTTTCGCAATTTTATTTTTGCAAGAAAGAGCTCCAATGTTCAAAAACAATAATGGAATTTATCAAAGCATTTCGGTTTTCTTATAAATCTTAATCTTATTATTTTCCTCATTACTTTACTTATACAGCATTACTATTACTTATCATGATAAACCAATGACTGTGACATGCAACGAGACAATGTAACAAACGGACATAGATTCAGAGGAAGATGATATGCCAGAAGATATTGTTAAAGAAGTTGAGAATTTTGAGAACAGACCTAAGTCCAACCTGGATGAGACTATGATTGTTAACCTGGGAGATGTAAAAAATATCAAAGAAACAAGGATCAGCGTCCATTTGTCACCGTCAAAAAAAGAAGAACACACAGAGTTTCTAAAAGAATATGAGGACATATTTGCTTGGTCGTACGACGACATGACTGGTCTGAGTATATCTATTGTGGTACATAAATTGCCGACTGATCTGACCTATCCACCAGTAAAATAGAAGCTCAGAAAGTTCAAGCCAGATATGAGTTTGAAAATCAAGGAAGAAGTCACTAAGCTGGTCAAAGCTAAGGTTCTCAGGGTAGTAGAATATCCAACATGGTTAGTCAACATTGTGCCGGTACCGAAGAAGGATGGGAAGGTCAGAGTTTGTGTCGACTGTTGGGATCTCAGCCGGGCTAGTCCAAAAGATGACTTCCCCTTGCCGAATATACACATCCTAATTGACAATTGCACCAATCAAGAGTTGCAATCATTCGTAGATTGCTTCGCGAGGTATCATCAGATCTGGATGGATGAAGAAGATGCTGAGAAATAGCTTTCCTTACGCCGTGGGGAATGTACTGCTTCAAGATGATGCCGTTTGGGTTAAAGAATGCAGGGTCCACCTACATGAGGGCCATGACTACCATTTTCCATGATATGATACACAAGGAGATCGAAGTATATGTGGATGATATCATCATCAAGTCCAAGAAAGCCACTGATCACATGGAAGATCTGAGGAAGTTTTTTAACAGATTGCAAAGGTATAACCTGAAACTAAATCCCGCAAAATTTGCATTCGGAGTTCGAGCTAGAAAATTGCTTGGATTCATTGTGAGTTGTCGGGGGAATAGAGTTGGATCCATCAAAGATCAAAGCCATTCAAGAATTGCCACCATCAAGGAATAAGAAGGACGTAATGATTTGCTTGGGGAGACTTAACTACATCAGTCGGTTCATAGCACAATCTACAGTTATCTATAAGCCGATCTTCAAGATGTTGAAGAAGGATGCCGCAACCAAATGGACCGATGAATGGCAGAAAGATTTCGACAGAATCAAGGAATACTTACCAACATCACCAGTCTTAGTCCCGCCTGAGCCAGGTAGGCCTTTGCTACTCCACATCGCAGTGCTAGATGGTGCCTTCGGTTGCGTCCTGGGCTAGCATGACGAAACGGGAAAGAATGAACAAGCCATTTATTACCTCAACAAAAATTTCACTCCTTACGAGGCCCGATATTCTCTGTTAGAATGCACATATTGTGCTCTAACTTGTGTGGCCCAGAAGCTGAGGCACTACTTCTGTGCCTATACTATATATCTCATATCAAGGATGGATTCTTTAAAATACATCTTTCAGAAGCCCATGCCCATCGGCAACATAACCAAGTGGCAAATCATGTTTTGTGAATTCGACATTGTCTACGTAACTTAGAAAGTAATCAAGGGACAGGCACTAATAGATCACCTGGTCGAAAACCACGTGGACGGAGATACGAACCCTTGAAAATGTATTTAGGAGAAGATATTGCAGAGTCCTATGATAGTTGGAGAATATTTTTCGATGGAGCAGTGAATTTCAAAGGAATTGGCATAAAGAAGTCCTAGTACAAGAAACCGGTCAGCATTATCCATTGTCTGCCAAACTCAGCTTCCCGTGCACCAGCAATATTCCCGAGTATGAAGCCTGCATCTTAGGGCTCAAGATGGCCATTTGCATGAACATCCAAGAGTTGCTAGTAACTGGGGATTTGGACTTGCTTATACATCAGGTCCAAGAAGAATGGGCGACCAAGAACTCCAAGATACTCCATTATCTGCATCATGTACAGGAGTTGAGAAAGAGGTTCACAAAGACAGAGTTCTAGCATGTTCTAGAGTGCAGAATGAGTTTGCCGATGCATTAGCTACCCTATCGTCCATGATACAACATACAGATACGAACTTCATTGATCTTATTTCGGTGAAGATCTATGATCAGCCATCTTACTGTGCTTATGTCGAAGAAGAAGCAGATGGAAAACCTTGGTTTCATGATATCAGGGAATATTTGACAAAAGGAGAATACCAAGAACTTGCAAATACTACTCAGAACGCACACTTCGAAGATTGTCCAACAATTTCTTTCACAGCGGAGGAATCCTGTATAGGAGGACTCCGAATTTGGGATTACTAAGGTGTGTTGATGCGAAAGAAGCATCTAAACCGCTACAAGAAATCCATGCTGGGACCTGGGTCCACATATAAATAGTTTTGTCTTAGCCAAGAAGATACTCCGGGTTGGTTACTTTTGGATGACTATGGAAATAGATTGCATCCAGTACATTCGAAAATGCCACTGCTGCCAGTTACATGCAGACATGATCAAGGTACCTCCAAACGAGCTTAATGCAACAAGCTCACCATGGCTGTTCACCGCCTAGGGAATGGATATCATTGGACCAATCGAACCTGCCGCTTCCAATGGGCATAGATTCATCCTAGTGGAAATTGATTATGTTACCAAATGGGTCAAAGCAGCATCCTACAAAGCACTGACTAAGAAGGTTGTGGCAGACTTTGTTTGTGACCGTATTGTTTGTCGGTTCGGGATCCCGGAGTCAGTCATTACTGATAATGTCTCCAACCTCAACAGTGACTTAATGAAAGCTGTGTGTGAAACCTTCAAGATCAAACACAAGAATTCTACAGCCTACAGACCTCAGATGAATGGAGCCGTATAAGTCGCCAACAAAAACATCAAGAAGATATTGAGGAAAATGATAGAGAAGCATAAGCAATGGCACAAAAAGCTATTATTCGCTCTATTGGGGTATCGCAACACAGTCCGCACATCAACTGGGGCAACTCCCTATATGCTAGTTTATGGTACAGAAGCCGTCATTCCCACCGAAATAGAAATTCTTTCCTTGAGGATCATACGAGAAGCCGAGCTCGACGACGCAGAATGGGTGAAAGGTCGCTACGAGCAGTTAGCTCTTATAGATGGTAAAAGAATGAATGCAGTTTGCCACGGTCGGCTTTATTAGAACAGAATGTCCAGAGCCTTCAACAAGAGAGTCAAACCAAGACGGTTCACACCCGGGTAGCGGGTGTTAAAGAAAATTTTCCTGCATCAAGATGAAGCAAAAGGGAAATTCTCTCCCAATTGGCAGGGCCCATACATGGTTCATCGGTTTCTAACAGGATGAGCCCTTATACTTGCAGAAATGGACGGAGAAGTTTGGACAAAACCAATCAATTTAGATGCAGTCAAGCGCTACTATGTGTAATCTTATAATTTCCTATATTATGTAATTTGAACTACTTCTGACCTGATTTCTGTTTAAGAGAGGATATGTACGCAGCCTTATGGGTTCGGTCACAATTCAATCTAATTTTCATTTCCCCCCGCAATCGAAAAATGGGGCATAATTTTGAGGAGGACCCTAGAAATTCCAAAGTAACTTCAGCCGATCATCGCAAGTAACCGTCAGAAGCAGCAGCCCCATAAACTGGTAAAGAATTTTAAGGAGGACCCTCAAAATTCCGAAGCGAGAGAGGTTGCAATGTCTTGAACCACGTCAAAGTCGTCAGTTCATCCAAAAACTATTCTTGAATATATACTCACATCGTATTTTTTACAAACTCATGCATTTCTATTACCAAAACGGCTTCGTTTGGTAATGCTACCCCAATGATACGCATAGTATCACCGAAACAGAGCCAAACAGATCAAGCAAAGTCATCGGGGACACGAACTAACCTTTCCCATTTACAAAACTCACAATTTTTCTTTGGATGCATGCACCCGAGTCGCAAAATCATAGAATATATTGTACACTCATATTGTTCAGGAATTCAACTCTCAGAACTGTCGCATCTATTTGCTATCCGCACACAATATCCCCAGTAGCCACAATATCAGCTAAGAAATTTTATTACTATTCGCCTTTTATCTCTTCCATAAGGCTACCATTCTGCCTTCTGAGGTTAAGCTCTACCTCCATTTGCATTTCCTGTATTGCATAAGGCTACCATTTCGCCTTCCGAGACTAAGCACTGTCTCCATCTACATTTCTTGCATTGCATAAGACTACTATTCTACCTTCCGAGGTTAAGCTCTACCTCCATCTATATTTCCTGCATTGCATAAGGCTACCATTCTACCTTCCAAGGTTAAGCTCTACCTCCATCTGCATTTCCTGCATTGCATAAGGCTACCAATCTGCCTTCTGAGGTTAAGCTCTACCTCCATCTGCATTCTCTGCATTGCATAAGGCTACCGTTCTGCCTTCCAAGACTAAGCTCTGTCTCCATTTGCAAGGCTGAAAGATCGCCACTTTATTCATGTCTTACATGGCTGAAATATCGCCGCTTTATTTAAATCTTGCATGGCTAAAATATCGCCCCTTTATTTACATCTTGCATGGCTGAAAAATCGACACTTACTACATTTTATAGACTGAAAGATCACCACCTAATGCATCTCATGGGCTGAAATATTGCCAAATTATCGAAAGGCATCATTTTTATAGCCCAAGAGCACCATGCCATGGCCTGAGGACCCCTTTTTAATCTCTTACATATAATTATTCAAAGGCATCATAGTTCAGAGGTATCATTCTCATAGCCCGAGAGCAACATTTCATAGACTGCGAATCCTTTATTATATGCTTCATGGCCCTATCACGCCCTTTTTTCTAATGTGAAATCGGGTTTATGACATTTGGGAGGACAACTCATTCCCTTTTGGTAACTGGGTTTTGAATTGAAGAGTCACCACCTAATGATTAAAGTGAATTAGGACACTAAGAAGGGTTTGAGTTGAAGAACCAGAGTTTGGGTAAGGGCTAGAAATTATCTCGGGGGGAAGGTGTTAGGCAACCCCCAAGATCCACTAGTATGGTTCCCGATCATTTTATAATTGTGACTTTACTAAAAAAGTAAACAAATAAGGGTTCAAATGGAGGGAGTTTTCACATAATATTGCAAGTGAATTGAAATTTGAGGAGAAGTAAAGAGGGCAGAAATTTTAAGAAAAGATTTAAACAATAAATGAAAACAAGTAAATTGGAAGGGGGTCCTAGGTTTATTATCAATATGGATCACATCAATGCAATACCCGGCAATCATTCCTTAGAAAAGGGGTTGCACGTGGTATTAGCGCACCGTTCATCATGTTCATATCTACCCTTCCCACCCGTTAAGGTATTAAAATGCGAAATAGTATCGTTACTTATTGCATGCTATTACCCGTCCCAATCCTATCCGTCTCGGAGGCATTTGGTACTACTAATCCTAAAAGGGGGGAGGGAGTTAGGGGATTTTTTAGGACTTAAAAGGATAAAAGTCTAAGGTGACAAACAAAACACATAATGCAGTTAGGGGAAACACATAGTAGAGTAATGGCTCAAACAGACCTCCTCACTTTAAAAAAGCAAATTATCTAGCATGACTTCAAATACTGGTTATACTCTGAATTAAATTTAAAGTGTTAGGACATGCTGCTTTATCATATATTTCTCAAATGAGAAGTCTGAATTAGACCTTGTCTGGTTGTAGTCTATCAGGGACTGACATAGCTGATTAATTACCCACTGGTTTGCCTAGATGAGGCCTATAAGCATGATATCTAATAATTCAGAGGGCGTACTGATTTTAAAGAAAGGTTACTAGTTTTATGAACAAACGTTCTGTACATTTTAAACGACCTTGCTACTGATTTTAAACTCATTGATGAAATAGACGAAGTTGATTCAACTGATTACATCCTATATGCATGATTTCTAAGCGTTGTTGATTTTAAGAAGATTATGTAAGTGCAGGAGTCCTATAGTCATGGTATCTAGAATGAAGTTGGTTATTATTAAACCTACGATTATTTACCTAATGACAGATGTATATGCAGAGGTGCTGAAACAAAACTATAATCATGATTTCTGTATGAAGAAACTTATAGGTATGGTTTCTAATGCAGTAATGAAACAATATTATAGGTAGTATTTTACATGTAATGCATAACTTATAGGCAGGATTTCTAAATACGTAAGCGCAGAAACTTATACATGATTTCTATATGCAGAAACTTATAGGCAGGAGTTCTATATGATATGCATAAATGCAGAATCTTGTAAATAGTAATCCCTATGAGCATGTTGTCTAACCATATGCATACATAAATGACCCTTCCTTTTTCACTAGAACCCCATAGTTATTACGAATTATTACAGACCCGAATGAATCAAGAAAGATAAAAAAATTAAATCAGAAATTCAAGATATAACCAAACAGCCTAATTCAGACTAAAGTTCAAACTATATGAGATAAACCAACTTCTGGGATCACTTTTCCAAGACCTTTCTCTTATTTGGGATGTGTCAAAGTTCCCTAAGAACCTCAAAGGGTCCGGGCAGTGCTTACACCCCAAATACATTGCAGAATGAGATTATAGTGCAGGGTAGAAAGACCAGCCCTCAAATGTCAATGCTCAGAGGGAACTCAAGGTCCCAAAGCAAGGTTCATAGGATGGGGGCAGAACTTAGAGTCTAAGAGTAAGTGTAAGTGCATAGAGGGGAATTAGGGAAGGACAGGGTAGGCTAGTGGTCATGCCCAGCAATCAAGAATGCTGGCACACCCCTGACCAGCCTGTTACCCAAATCTTAGGAGTTAGGACCCATTAAAGATCAAGTTCAAACCTGAGCAGTAATTTGGATACTGCTAGGCCAAAAACCTTAACTCAGAGACACACAGGGGAATAGGGGGTAGGGAGTCATAGTAGAAACAGATATAAGGAAAAACATACATTTTTTAATCAATGAACATGAACAATAAAGTACACAAGAATGCTGAAACTATAAAGTAAACACATAGGGGCGAGGCAGAAAAATTAACTCAGGCATACCAGTTTCAAGGAAAACAGGTAAAAACAGTACTCTTGAAAAGCCAATTTGTAAGCAAGCAGTTCTAAAAGATCACAGAAAAGCATAGTGTTGAGAGAGTATTGAACTCAAAGCAGTATTGTAAGTGTGTAAGTTGAAAGTAAAAGTTTGAGGTATTGAACTCGAAGTGTCCTTAAAAGTGCAGAAGAGTAGTCCCTTTTATAGTGCAGAGAAGCATGTAAGAAAGGTAAGAATATTGTTTGCAATCAATCACATAGAATTTCCCTGCAGTTAAGGGATTTCATTTCAAACAGGTAGAATATATTTAAGGAAAGAATTTGATTAAAACTTTCCCCAAAGTAATACAAGGAGGGGTAAATACACAGAATTTATTTAAGGAAAAAGTCCAATGGTACACGGTTTGTGAAAAATAAGGAAAGGAAATCGATCAAGCAACCAGGGAAATCAAACTTACAGGCTTTTACTTGAATGAACCAAGTCAAGAAAGGGGCAAAGAAAGGTTCAATTTAAAGGCAATCAGTAACAGTCTATTAGCCCTACTAAAGGACTTCAGAATCAATCAATTAGTTGGTAAAACATTTTTGAAAGAAGAGTTCTTATATATATAAAGCACACAAATATGTAAATCAAGAAAGGACTGTCAAGTTATTTAGAAGAGAGTTTAATCAAAGAGGTTCAGAATCGTAAGCAAAAAGGGTACAAGTCCAATTTGTAGACTCATAATGAGTCTGAGAGTCCAGGGTCCCAACACAAAAATCAAAATCGCTAAAGGAAACCCTAAATTAGGATTTCAAGATGAATCAGACAATAGAGATGAGAAGGCAAGCCACTCAATAGAGGTTCAGAAGTCTTTTCCAAAGACTTATGAGAAATAAATAGACATGATACACAATTTAGAGTATAGAGAAGATGTTTTGAGAAAAACTCAGAACTTAAACAAGTTCAGAAGAAAAAGTGATCAACTTGGGCAAAAACAGATGGATCATGCCTAGTAAGAACACAAACATAGTCCAGTAAAGCAAGCAACATCAAAGAACTCACAGTAAACACATATAATAGAGGAGTAAGGAAACATAACACGGATTAACATGTGAGTACATGAGTATAACATGTATAGTAGAAAAAGAATATAGAAGAACAGTACATGCATAGTAAGAGAAGTCATACGAGCATAACACAGAAAAACACACATAAAGAAAGAACAAAAGAATCAGAAAGATGCCTTTGAAAATCCTTTCAGAAACCCTAAATCGAAATCAAACGACTTTAAAAAGAGAATTTGGGGAAAACCTTTAAAAAGTTCAATAGAACATAGACATTTTCCAAATCTAAAAAAAAATAAGCAAGTAAAGAACCTCAGACAGCTTAGGGATTCAGAGAAAACCCTAGAAATGAGAAAGGTCTTCAGGAAAGTCAGATCCTAGTCGAAAAGGCTCATAGTGCTTGAATATGCTGGGGTAATGCCCGATAAGCCATTGATCTACAGATCTGAGAAGGATCTGAAGGAGAAACATCGAGGTCAGGTCTCGAAGCTTCGAACAACCATGGTTTACTGATGGAGGGGAGTGAGTACCAACCATCCACGGCCTGAGAAGCCATGGATTCCGGTGGGGTGGTGGTTGAAAAGGGGTAGAAGGAGGCTAGGGTTTCGGAGAGTTTAAGAGAGTTTGAGAGATGAGACGTTTGAAAGGCGACTGAGAGATGGGAAATGAGGGATTAGGGTAGTTGTTTGGAGTTAAAAAAGGTAAGGGTGGTTTATGGCCGTTGATCAAAATGATCAATGGCCCGGTTCTATAGTAGGTACCGGGCGGGTCATTTGAAATTGGGTCGTGGGATGGATCCAAATGGAATTGGGCTTATTTAATTGAGTCAAATTAAGGGCTACAATCGAAATGTAATGGGGCTATTATTGAAATACAATGGGGCTAAATATTAAATAGCCAATTTTTCCTTTTTATTTTTATAAAAATAGTGAAGATGAGTTTAAAAGCAAATTAAAAGTACTAAAATATTAATAGTATATAAATATTAATTTAAAATATTGGACCCAATTTTTCAATTATAAAATGCTATTAATCTTAAAGTAGGCTACAATTGCAGTTATATGCAATTTAGTCTTTTAAATACCAAATAAATTTGTAAAAATATACAAAAATCACCTTAATTGTATTTTCATGTAAATATGAGAATAAAAATAGGTCATTCACCAAAATGAAAATCTTTGGGAATAATTATTGGATTTTATACTGCTTAAATAGACAATAAATTAATTTTGAAAATCTTTAAAAATTAGGTAAAATACCAAAACACTTGGGCATGCTTATATATGCATGTACATGCTTTTTTTGAAAGTACTTTGTATACAAAGTTACATAGGGAAAATTTGAGTATCAACAGCTGCCCCTCTTTACCCGGGAAGGATGAAAGAGTTGTCGGGTAAAGATATGATGGCCAATTTGATCGAACAAAATAATATGAAGAATTTTGACTGACCTCTAGTTCCTGAGCTGCCTACATATCCCTGGTCTTATAGGAATCAAGCCATATGTGGTTCGGGATCCGTCAACGGAATATGCCGATGGAGATTTTTCCAAGAATGGGCACGATGGATGGTCAAAATCTAGTAGGCTGCGGGAACCGAAGCGGGATCGCTCCTGATGAGACGGTCGTTGCTAGCCGGTTTACCTGCAAATGAGCAATACGAACATATATTGCGCATAAATTTAAACGTGATGAAAGTTCCCATTGGACCATAAATGCTGTCTTTGGACGGTTACGATAACGTCCTCAGACCATGACGTCCTGGGCCACGAAGCGTATGATAAAGGATTTGCAGGCTATGAAATAATGTTCTCGGGCTTTGAGAATGATGCCTCCGAACCATGATGCCTTTGAATAATGCTATGCAAAAGATAAAATGGGGTTCCTCGAGCCGTGGCATGGCATTCTCGGGCTATGAAATGGTGCCTCCAAACAATGATGCCTTTGGATAATTTGGTGATCTTTCAGCCCATGAAATGCAGAAGGTGGCGATCTTTCAGCCCATGAAATATTGAAGGTGGCAATCTTTCAGCCAATGCAAGATTTAAATAAAGGTGGCAATATTTTAGCCGATGCAGAATTTAGATAAAGGTGGCGATATTTCAGCCGATGCAGGATTTAAATAAAGGTAGCGATATTTCAGCCGATGCAGAATCTAAATAAAGGTGGCAATATTTCAGCCGATGCGGAATTTAAATGAAGGGGGCATTATTTCAACCATGCAGATGGAGATAGAGCTTAACCTTGGAAGGCAGAATAGTAGCCTTATGCAATGCAAATGGAGGTAGAGCTTAACCTCAAAAGGCAGAATGGTAGCCTTATGCAATGTAGATGGAGGTAGAGCTTAACCTTAGAAGGTAGAATGGTAGCCTTATACAATGCAAGAGAATGTAGATGGAGACAGTGCTTAGTCTTAGAAGGCAGAATGGTAGCCTTATGCAATGCAAGAGAATGCAGATGGAGACAGTGCTTAGTCTCCGAAGGCAGAAAGGTAGCCTTATGCAACGCAGAAGAATGTAGATGGAGACAGTGCTTAGTCTCGGAAAGCAGAATGGTAGCCTTATACAATATAAGAGAATGCAGATGGAGACAGTGCTTAGTCTCGAAAGGCAGAATGGTAGCCTTATGCAATGCAGAAAAGTAAAAGATGAATAGTAGTAAAATCTCTTAGCTGATAGCTGATTACGATATTGTGGCTGCTGGGGATATCGTGTTTGGATAGTAATTGTAGATAGGCGATGATTTTGAGAGTTGTATTTCTGAGAAGTGTGAGTGTGTTGGTATATCTGATGATTTTGCGACTTGAGTGCTTGCTGCCAAAGAAAAATTATGAGTTTTTTAGAGGGGAAAGGTTAGTTCGTATCCTCGTGGACTTCACTTGTCCTGCTCAGCTTTGCTTTTCGATGATGTTGTATATCATTGGGGTAACGTTGCTCTTTCGCTCTGAAATTTTGAGGGTCGTCCTTAAAATTCTGCCCCCAGTTTACTGGGTTACTGCTTTTGACGGCTGCTTGCGGTAAATGGCTGAAATCAACTTCAGAATTTTGAGGGCCCTCCTCAAAATTCTGCCCCAGTTTCGAATATCGGGGGAAATGAAAATTTTATCGAATTGTGATAAAACCTATAGGGCTACCTACGTATCCCCTCTTAAATGGGAATCAGGTCAGTCGTAGTTAAAATTACATCATATAAGGAAACCATAAATGTTATACATAGTATCGTTTGACTGCATCTGAATTTATCGTCTTTGGCCAAACTTCTCCGTCCATTTCTGCAAGTATGAGGGCTCCTCCTGTCAGAACTCGGTGAACCATGTACGGACCTTGCCAGTTGGGAGAGAATTTCCCTTTGGCTTCATCTTGATGTGAAAAGATTTTCTTCAATACCAGCTATCCTGGTATGAATTGTCTTGGCTTGAATCTTTTGTTGAAGGCTCTAGACATTCTGTTCTGATAAAGTTGACCATGACAAACTGCGTTCATTCTTTTTCCGTCTATAAGGGCTAATTGCTCGTAGCGACTCTCTACCTATTCTGCGTCATCGAGTTCTGCTTCCTGTATGATTCTCAGTGAGGGAATTTGTACCTCGGCAGGAATGACTGCCTCTGTACCATAAGCTAGCATATAGGGAGTTGCCCCGGTTGATGTGCGAACTGTGGTGCGATACCCCAATAAAGCAAATGATAGCTTCTCATGCCACTGCTTATGCTTTTCTCTTATTTTTCTTAGTATCTTCTTGATATTCTTATTGGTAGCTTCTACAGCTCCATTCATCTGAGGTATGTAAGCTGTAGAATTCTTGTGTTTGATCCTGAAAGTTTCACACATGGCCTTCATCAAGTCACTGTTGAGATTGGAACCATTATTAGTGATGATTGACTCCGAAATTCCGAGCAGACAAACAATGCGGTCGCGGAGAAAGCTTTCCACGACTTTCTTATCCACTGCCTTGTAAGAGGCTGCATCAAAACATTTGGTAAAATAATTAATTGCCACTAGAATGAACATGTGCCCATTTGATGTGGCAGGCTCGATAGGTCTGATGACATCTATTCCCCAAGCGGCGAACGGCTATGGCGAGCTTGTTGCAGTAAGCTCGTTTGGAGGCACATTTATGATGTCTGCATGTATCTGATAGTGATGGCACTTTCGGGCATACTGGATGCAGTCCGTTTCCATAGTCATCCAAAAATAACTGCCAGGAGTATCTTCTTGGCTAAGACAAAACTGTTCATATATGGACCGCAGGTCCCAGCATGGATTTCTTCTAACAGTTTAGATGTTTCCTTTGCATCAACACACCTTAGTAATGCAAAATTAAGAGTCCTCCAATACAGGATTCTAAATTGTTAGATAATCTCCGGAGTGTGCGCTTCTGAATGGGATTTGCAAGCTCTGGGTATTCTCCTTTTGCCAAGTATTCCTTAATATCGTGAAACCAAGGTTTTCCATCTGCCTCTTCTTCGACATGAGCACGATAAGCTGGTTGGTCATAAATTTTTACCAGAATAGGATCTATGAAATTCTTATCTGGATGTTGAATCATAGATGATAGGGTTGCCAATGTGTTGGCAAACTCGTTCTGGACTCTAGGAACATGCCGGAAATCCATCTTTGTGAATCTCTTCCTCAACTCCTATATATGATGCAAATATGGGAGTATCTTGGAATTCTTAGTTGCCCATTCTTCTCAGACTTGATGTATAAGAAGGTCTGAATCTCCGATCACTATAACTCTTGAATGTTCATGTCAATGGCCAACTTAAGCCCGAAGATGTAGTCTTCGTACTCATCCATATTGTTGGTGCACGGGAACCTGAGCTTGGCAGATACCAGATAATGCTGGCCGGTTTCTAATACTAGGAATGCTCCTATGCCAACTCATTTGAAGTTTGCTGCTTTGTCGAAAAATATTCTCCAACCATCATAGGATTCTGCAATATCCTCTCCTATGAAAGATACCTCTTCGTCAAGAAAATAAGTCTTTAGAAGCTTGTATTCTCCGTTCACAAGATTTTCGGCAAGATGATCTGCCAGTGCTTGTCCTTTGATTGCCTTCTGAGTCACGTAAACAATGTCGAATTCACTCAGCCAGATTTGCCACTTGGCTAGTTTGCCAATGGGCATGGGCTTCTGAAAGAAGTACTTCAGCGGATCCATTCTTGATATGAGAGTAAATAGTATAGGCACAAAAATAGTGCCTCAGTTTTTGAGCTACCCAAGTCAGAGCACAACAGGTGCATTCTAACAGAGAATACGGGGCCTCGTATGGGGTGAACTTCTTGCTGAGATAGTAGATGGCCTACTCCTTTCTCCCTATTTCATCATACTGCCCCAGAATACAACTGAATGCTCCATCCATTACTACAAGGTAGAGTAATAAAGGTCTACCTGGCTTGGGCGGGACCAAAACTGGTGGTGTTTACAAGTACTCCTTGATTCTTTCGAAGGCTTTCCGACAGTCATCGGTCCATTTAGCAGCAGCGTCCTTCTTTAACATCTTAAAGATTGGCTCACAAATGATAGTAGACTGAGCTATGAACCGGCTGATGTAGTTAAGTCACCTCAAGAAACTCATAAACTCTTTCTTGTTCTTTGGTGGTGGCAATTATTGGATGGCTTTGACCTTTGACGGATCAAATTCTATTCCTCGATGACTCACAATGAACCCAAATAGTTTTCCGGCAGTAACCCTGAATGCACATTTGGCAGGATTCAGTTTCAGGTTGTACCTTTTTCAGTTTGTTGAAGAACTTCCCCAAATCTTCCATGTGGTCAGTGGCTTTCTTGGACTTGATAATAACATCATCTACATACACTTCGATTTCTTTGTGTATCATATCATAGAAAATAGTAGTCATGGTCCTCATGTAGGTGGCCCTAGAATTCTTTTACCCAAATGGCATCATCTTGTAACAATACATCCCCCACGGCGTAATAGAGGTTGTTTTCTCTGCATCTTCTTCATCCATCCAGATCTGATGATACCTACAAAAACAATCAAGAAATGATTGCAGCTCATTCCTGGCGTAGTTGTCAATTAGAATGTGTATGTTTGGCAAGGGAAGCCGTCTTTGGGACTGGTCCGGTTGAGATCCCGGTAGTCGACACAGACTCTAACCTTCCCGTCCTTCTTTGGTATTGGCACGATGTTGGCTAACCATGTTGGATACTCTACTACCCTGAGAAACTTGGCTTTGACTTTCTTGGTGACTTCTTCCTTGATTTTCAAACTCATGTCAGGCTTGAACTTCCTGAGCTTCTGCTTTACCGGCGGGCATACATGATCAGTTGGCAGTTTGTAAGCCACAATAGATGTACTAAGACCGGTCACATCATCATACGACCAGGCAAATATGTCCTCGTATTCGCCTAATTATTGAAAAACCTAGTTTCATTGTCTAGGGTTAGTAGCTTTCATTGTCTAATTTCCTTAAATCATGCCTAATTATTGAAAAAACTAGTATTAATTTTACCTCAATGCCGATATAATTTGAATTTTGCAGACGCGCACATTTTTATGCAGTCCGCGATATGGTATGCGGCCACATACAAAATTATATGGTCTGTGATACCCTAGTTTCAAGGCACTATTAGTTGCTCAGGCTCTGTGTTCGCACTCAATTTTTTGCGGTCCACGGTTGGTTTTTGCAGCCACACCTAATTTTTTGTGGTCTGTTCCGTTGAATTTTGGAGACCCAGCAAAGTGTTTACGCAGGAATACCTTCCTTTTCAACAATAATCCATTAACACATGTTGAACCCCAATACTAACTGACTTTCACTACCTGTGTGTTGTAGACACTGGTGCATTCCGGAGGTCGAGGTGATACTTCAAAAGGGAGGATAAAACCCTCCCGAGTTCGGGGTCGAGGCAAACCCAACATACCTCTGTCAATTCAAAAGGTAGTCAGCAAGAAAGCAACCGCCAATAGAGTCCCGGATACTTATGTCCCCTCTGGGGAACCTGCTGAAGGAAACTCCGTGCAAGAACAGCTGGAAGTCCAGTCCCAACAAATCCGCAAACAATTCCCGAGGAGATTGTATTTAGTTGATGAGCCCTCCTCCTCTAAGGATTCATCTGAGGGTTCAGAAGGGTAGTAAAGATTCCGAACCCTCTTCTGCACATGCTCCCCCAGCTATAATAAATCTAGATGAGGATGATGAGGTCCCGAATGACGGGAGGGTGTGATATAATTGTTGGAGGCCTGGCTAGATCAAGGAACTCAGAGTTGTGGGTCGATAGGTTTGTCAATGAAAAGGCGTATGCCAAGTTTTAGGAATGGTAGCCTCAAAGTTCCCTCACTCTTGAGCGATAATTCATTACCAACGACCTAAGCCAGCACAATCCAAATTTCCTAAAGGACTTCACAAAGAGAAAAGGATGGAAATGGTTCACCGGCCTTGTTCTAGATGCCAATGAATATATCGTCAAGGAATTTTATGCCAATGTTTCCCACATCAAAAAAGGTACAAAAGTGATGAAGGTTCGGAACTTGAAAATCTAGTTTGATGGCCAAGCACTGAACAAATATGCAGGGTTTGAGGAGGTTGAGGCGGTACAATACCTAGAGAAGCTAGCCTTGGGTGAGGCAGTTCACGCGTGGCTAGCTGAGTTACTTGCTATACCGTGGACAACATCCGCATGGCTAACAGCAGGAGTGCCAATTGTCATAGCCACCCTTAACTTTGAACCAAAAGGGTGGCAAATATTCGTGTGCAGCCGTCTTGACCCATGCGAGCATGAGAATGTCCTCCCAATTTCCCAGGCAATATTGATAGCTTCTATCATGGAAGGATATCCTATTAACGTGGGAATTTGATGTCCTATAATATCTCCAATGCAGTCCAGAAAGAAGAAATATTGTATCCCTACCCCAACTTCCTTACTGAGTATTTCAAAGATCAAGGGGCAGAGCCGAGGCATTTTGATGTGGAGTTGAAGGCTAAAAACCTTTCTCATGGTATCACCTCCACGGAGTGAACAACCCTAAATTCATGGGTAAATCCACTACCTCCACTAGCCAGTCTGAAGAGCCAGGGTTAGTGGATACTGGGTTAGTTGTCAAGCCCTCTACAGCAGACGGTACTTCTACCGGAGCAGCAGCTATGCCCCCTCCATCTTCCGGACCATATGTCTCAGTGCCGCTGTTTGTGCCTTCATATTCCACTTACCCTCAGACTACACTGAGGCTCTCCCAAACACTATCCAATATCAACAACTGGATGCAAGCAACAACCATAAAGTTATCTGCCATATCCAGTGCAGTGACAGTATAATTTTTAGTCCCAGTCGAGCTTCAGGTACCTCCATCAGTGGAAGACTCATTGAAGAAGATTCTGGACAACCATAAGAAGATTCTGGATGACCAGAAGAAGATTCGGGATACTCTTGATACATATGGGAAGGTAATCAAGGATCTGGGGAAGTAGGTGAAGAAGCTGTGAAAGACTCAAAAGGAGTCGATTGGGAAGTTGGATAAGGAGGTTGAGAAGATTGCACATGCAAGAAATTTGCCAATGGACCTTCTCATGAAGGAGACAGTCCCAGCAACACATGACATGCTCATCAACCCCATAGTCCCCCTATCAGAGGATGTGGAGATACAGTTAGAGGATATTGAGGACCCTGTTTAGGTTGAGGACCCGACGCAGACAGAGACAACATAGGGAGTTTTCTTTACTCTTTACCCCCTTTTCCCTGTTGTTATTTGTTATTAACATTGAGGACAATGCTATTTTTCATTCAGGGCGTGGTCCATTTTAATTTATGAAATTTGGTATGTAATAACCATTACACTATTTTTATTTATCTTTATTTTCACTTTTGGTGTGTATATATTCTTTATTTTCAATTTTGGCATGTATATATTTTTACCATTTGATATATATATATATATATATATATATATATATTCATTTTACCTCAAGTTTGTATATATTCAGTTTAATTTCCGTAGTTTACTTCATAACTTCTTTCGTTGTTTTTTCTTTAGTAGCATAGCTTCTTATTTACTTTAGTAGCTTCTTTTTAAAGTTTTGTGTTGACAATAAGCCTTTGGTTTTCTTAGTTCCACGGTTCCAACGGTGGCTGTTGTGTGAACCGGGTGGCTCTTCCCAATGATGGATGGTGTGACAACCTTCTTAAGGGATTGAGTCTGTTTGCTTTACGTTTTGGTATAAATGGTAGTAATGAATAAAAGTGTCTCAAGAAGGATTCACTTGGTACTAACACATTTACCTTCAACCTTATGGTTATAAACAATTTTATTGGCAAAGAAAACCTCTAGTTGTGACCTTTAGTCTCTTGTGTTGACTAAAACAATAATCGAGTGGTTTCTTTGAGCCATTTGTGATGTTCAATCTTTACTAGGGTTGTTGTGGACCCTTGACTCTATTCTCTTTAACAATCTAGCATCTTGAGAGGCAAGGTATTGAATTGGAAGTCCAAGTTCCGTGCCAATAAGTCTCGAACTTACCCTGAATGTTTGTCTATGCGAAATTCTAAGTGTAGCTCGATTTGAGAAATGATTTTAGGCTCTCCTTGATGCACTTTGAAACTTAAAAGCATCCGTAGCTAACCAATGTTATATCCCTAGTCAACCTCTTTGAGTTGAAGCACTTTTTCTTTTAATAACCACATTACAAGCCTTTATCTCTTCTATAATGACCCTCTCTTGGCACCCGATCTTTCCTTGGGATTTTTGCTAGACAATTGGCAAAAGCATAAGTTTGGAGGAGAGACGAGGAATATGAAAAGTGATAAAAGGTACAAAGAAAAAAATAAATGAAGAAAAGGGAAGGCAAAGAAAAGAAAGAAAGGCCAAAAGAAATTTGTAAAAAAAAATGAATAAGATAGAAAGTTGAAAGGATTCAAAGAAAGCAATGATGAAAGGCATGGAATGATTAGAAAAGGAGAAAAATGATTGTCACGAGAAAGAAAGAGTTAGAGTGTGTCTCTCTAGTTACCCTAAGGAAGAAGAAAATGACTCGAAGAGTCAAGAAAGTATGAGCAGAAATGAGAAAATGGAGTGCTTAAGGAAAGATGAAACCATCATATGCCAATAAGTTCTACCTTGATCCCAAAGCTTTCATTAAATTCCCAAAAAAGACCTATATAATTTCGAGTTGAGTGAGCTTACATTAGTAGTGATTTACATAAGGGGCCAACTTATGATACTTAGAGACAGACTTGTGTCATTCTTTTTTAGAGAGATGAGTATAATACTTCACAATCCTTGTTTTGAGTGTTACAATTCTAAAGTGAGAATTGCTTATGGAGAATAGAGGAGGGGGAGTTTGGGATCCACTATGACCTACCAAATAGACCGAGCTTCCTTGGTAAATTAAGTCAACTCTTGATGCTCTAGTGTCAAATTAGAAATATGGTATTCAAAAAGTCAAAACATGGTGTTGTTGATAATTCATTTGTGTTTAGGGTGATTGTTAGTCCCAATTGATGCATGATTAATTCACTTTAAGCCAGCTGAAATATCCTTTTATTTTAGGGGAGGTGAGAATTACCTTATTTGCTTGAGGACAAGCAAAAGCTTAAGTTGGGGAGTTGATAAGTAGGGATTTAACCTACTATTTGCTCTCTTTTACTTGTGATTTAGGCCAAAATGCTTGAAGGTATTCCCGAAATCTAATGAAATATGCTTGCTTGCATGAATAGATTAAAATGAGCCAAATGAACCTTAATCACTTCATAAAGGAGTCAAAATTTGAACAAAACCAAGGCCGGAAAAAAAGTCTGAAGCGCGGACCGCATAAATATTGTGTGGCCGCAAAAGCCATGGTGCGGCCGCAAGCATAATTATGCGGTCCACATAAGGGAGATTCACAGAGTGTGAATTTTGCCCTAAAGATGAGAGCGGACCGCACCAGAAAGGTGTGGCCACAAAATTCCTTGTGCGTCCATGATTAAAATTATACGGACCACGAAAATTGAGTTCCAGAGAGCGTGTAATTTGAGAAAAAGAGAGAAGTGCGATCCGCGGCAGAATTGTGTGACCGCAGAAGTCCCTTGTGCGGCCGAGATCGAAAGTATGCAATCCGCGGATGCTCAATTCAACCCAGATCTAGAATTGAATAACAAGGACCGCGGTTAGAATTGTGCGGCCGTGAAAACAAGAGTGCGTCCGCACAACCTCTGCAGGGGTATTTTCGTCAGATATTTTTAGCATAGTATAAATAGATCTTTTTGTCATTTTTAGGTCATGTTATGTATTAGAGGAGCACCTGAGACGGCTGAGTTTATTGCTTTCGGAAATTTTGTACTAGATTCATATTTTAACATTAGGTTATCATCCTTTAATCTAGTATTATGAATTTTATATTCATTTCATCTTTAATTTTGGTTATTTCCATGAGTAGCTAAACTCATAGTTTGGGTTGTGACCAACCCTAGTATGGGTATTTGTTGGATATTTGATTTTATGGCTTGAATGTGAATGGGCTAGTGATATTTAGCCTAGTTCTTGCTAGAACTATAGAATTAGTGGTTGAAAACATTAATTCATACCTTTATACTTAGTCTCTACTTGAGAAAGAGGGACTGAGTGTAGGAAAACTAGGCTAACAAAGAATTGGGGTGAACTCAAAAAATTGATCGCCCCAATCAAATGGTTAAACCTAGAGATAGTGATACTCGACTTGACCTAATATCACTTGAATTATATGAATACCCATTTGGACTTGAGGAATCCATAAATGGGCAAAATCACTCAAACTACCGACAAGTATCGAGTGAGTACCCGAGAGTGACACCTATATTACAATACCAACTAATCACAAGCTTAACCTAGATTTTGCTATTTGTTAGATATCCACCTAGGTAGAAGTCACGACCCTAGTCTCTTTAAACATTTGAAAAACAACTACAAAAATATTGTCCTTAGTTTCAGTCATTGCAATGTTACAGTAAAGTTAGAAGTAAAAATCAAATCCAAAACTTGTGGAAATGTAACTAGAATAAAAGCCCACATCTAGCTTAGATATAAACCTAATTCCAATTATTAACTACCTATTGATTCGATCCCGACCTAGTTGGGTTAAAACTGCATCGACCACCCTCGTTACTCAATAGTAGTGTAGGCTTAGACCCGATCAATTTTTGGCATCGTTGACGGGGAGTTAGACGGTCTTAGCTA
This sequence comes from Nicotiana glauca, assembly GCA_026770625.1. Lineage (NCBI taxonomy): Eukaryota > Viridiplantae > Streptophyta > Magnoliopsida > Solanales > Solanaceae > Nicotiana > Nicotiana glauca. The sequence continues at coordinate 45,456 of MU718940.1, read as the reverse complement.
TATATCAAAGTATTTGTGTGTTTTGTTTTTCTTTCCTTCTGTTTTTCTAATTTAGTGTGTTAGTTACTTTTAGGTACCAAATGGCTCTTAGCAACAAAGTCCTAGGAAATTTCCATTGGGGAGGAGGTAGACGATGATCACGTGGATGAGATTTAACCCGAACCTCAAGTACAAAGGAGAGGTCACCCGCCTAATAACAACATCCAAAACCCTCCCCCACCTCCTCCAAGGGCAGCACACAAGGTGTTACCAAATGAAGGCTATGTGAGTGCAATAGTCCCGCCCCGGATTAGGGTGGGCAACTTTCAAATAACCAATGTCATGCTTATATTGTTGGAACAGAGGGGTTTCATCACCGGAGCACCACACAAATGTTTATAAGCATCTCAAATTTTTTGTTCATATGTGTTGTGGGAGCAAGCAAACTAATGTCTTCGAGGAAAATCTGCCTAGGCATAGAGTAGCTATTAGTGAAGAGCCCACTCTTAAGCGACCCACAACAAGGCCGTAATAAAAGGAAGCTCTTGAGTCTCCTCTTAAGAACAGTCTGACTAAATTAAAGAGGAGACAATTAGTAAAAGATGGAAAAGTTGTAAATGAGAAATTAGTTCTGGCTGTAAGTGTGGATAAAGAAGAAGCGGAGGAACCTAGTAAATTCTAGGAAGTTGTCACAAAAGCATGGTCTTCTCAAACCAAAAAGGGGATCTTCTATTTCTTCAAAATGTCGGACTAGGCTTTTTGATGAGGCTGCTACTAAGAATGTAGAGAAAGACTCAGGTGACAAATCTATGGAGTTTGATAAAAAGAAGAAAGGTGTCCGCAAGACTACTAAGAGAAAGGTTGATACTGCTGATGCTCCTGGTTTCTCACAAAAGGCCAAGTCTGCTTATCTGAGAAATGCTTGGAAAGAAAGACTGAGAAGTTAAAAGGTACTATGGGGGTGTACATTCGCCTCTGATGTCTTCGAGGAGGCTGGTATGAGGTAGTTGGTTTAGATCTGTGATTTTAAACAATAGACACATTTGTTCACAAGTAATACTGCCAGGGTATTTGAGGAGGAAGTTCAAAGCTTTTATACCGACTTTTACAAGGTTGTGGATGGTCACATTTGCACCTTGGCGAATGGAGTTGATATGGTATTAGACGATACTTTGCTAGTGTATATTCTTGGTGCGCCCACTGAAGGGATATCTTGTGTTCAAGGAGTTTGTACTCAGAAATTTAGAAATGCAATCTTGAAGGACAAGGTGGTTTAGCAGGGGGAACGGGTTCAGAAGAAGGCCCTCCTTCCCATTTACCAACTGCTATTTGAAATGGTAAACAAAGTGTTGCTGACTCGAGCCGAACGACGATCCATTACCACTCGTGCAGACCTGTTCCTCATGAAAGCACTAGATAACTTTACTACCATCAATCTGCCTAGGATCATGATAGAGCACATGAACAAAGTGACTAATTTTAAATATGGTAATCATGGGCTTCCATATGGGTTCCTTCTGACCAAGGTCTTCGAGCACTTCAAGGTCCCTCTCGGACTAGTTAAACTGGGTGCCAATAAGCAAACTCTTTCAAAAACCACTCTTGAAGAATGTTTGTATAGAAAAATTTGGAGGGTTTGCAAGCTTTTTAACTATTTCTCAGTTAATCAATGCTCAAAATAGTGCTACGACTGAGGAAAGCAAGGAATGCAATCCTTGAGACTCAGATAAGTCAGCTGCAAGAGGCACTTGGTTCAAGTCATTCTCAGAACAAAGAGGTTGCTAGTCTGACAAAGGAGAACATTGAGCTCAGGAAACAGGTGGGGGACCTGAAAAAAAGACTTCTCAATGAGCAAATATCAGCAAATGCTCGTATGGATCTAGTCCTCCAAACAATTTCCTCTGCTTCCAAACCTTCTCCTCCCTATTCTTCTTAGATTATGTCCCCTTAGTGTCCCGTCTCTCTGTGTTAGTTCTTATGATGATGACTTGTGGTAGTTTTGTTGTTTGTTCTAATGTGTGGATGTGGTAGTAACGTTGATTCTACTCCTGCTGTAAAATCCAAAACTTTGTTAATGCAAATGTTTCCCTTGTTGTTGTTTGTACTGTGCTTTTATGTTTTGCTCTTAATCATGACTTTGTGCACATATGTGGCATAAGTTAATTTAAAGGTAGACTTCCTTCTTGGTTAACTGTTTCTGATCTTTTTATGATGCCAAAAAAGGGGGACAATAATTGCACTGATTAAGGAGGAATGCAGAGCTTCGGGGGGAACTTAATGTCTTTCTGGTTCACTATCTAATTCCTTTGTGGCTCCTTCTGGATTTTCAATTATAAGTTTGTCATCATCAAAGATAGGGATATTAATAGGTTATAAGTACATTGGTTATAAGTACTTTACTTTATGTTTTGATGATCTAACAAACTTACTATCCAGAACCAGATAATGAACCTGTTACACATTTACAAGACCTTAAGTTCACAAGATTCCAGATTGGGACTCAGTGTGGAAATATCATTCAAACTCTTTAGAGTGGAAGGAACAGCTGAGAGACCAGGTCCCTACCAATTCCCAAGGAGACTACATGAAGTCAATTTTCTAGCTGGAAAGTTGCTGCCTGCACACGCTACTATGCAGAACAGTGTTGCAGTCAACTTTCCAAGGAAGAATTTTTACCTACCTTTCTTGCATCATTTTAAGTGATGTCACACATGTATATATGCATTCAAGGGAGGTAAAACAAAGTCATTTGAACATTTGACAATCTCATTAACGTGACCATCCAGCAAGCAAGTTTCAAGTGCTTCAAGAACAAAGAATAAAACAACTACGGACCAGTTCCCATATAGAGTTATTGTATGTCCTTAGTTGAGTTGTAACTTTGTAATAGTTCTTTAATTGTAATTCCTACATAGCTTGTTTAGAATCAGCTAGAAACTCATTTGTAAACCTTAAACCAGTATGTTTGAGTCTTTGCTAGAGTTAGTCAAGTTGTAAAGTCTTTGTAATAGAGCTATTGCAAAGTGGTTTGTAATAAAGTATTACAAGTTAGTGAGGGATTAAGAGATTAATTCCTAAGTTGTATAGGTTGTAATCTAAAAGTTGCTCCATAGTGAAGTTTAAATCCTACAAGGGTAGGTTGCGGTTTTTGATCCCGTAGTGCTTGTAATTTTCCACGTAAAATTCCTCTTGCCATTTAATTACTGTTGTTGTGTGTGTGTGTACTGTTGGACCTAATAGAGAACTTGGTTCTCTATAGAGTTTGGTAGGCTCATATATTATATTACAAACTAAGATCAAATGGGGGTAATTTTATAAGGACAAATCTCACGTTTGGGGGAGAGGGTGCTGGCTGTTAGGGCTTGGGAGAGTATGGGAGATGCAATTATTATGTGGTCCATGACCACAAATTGCATTAGGGAAGCTGTGAGAGAGGTCTTAAGAGTTACGAAGGGATATACTGGGGACAACAAAGGGTACTGGTAGTGGAATGGAGAGGTCCAACGTAAAGTGAAAGCAAAGAAAGCAGTTTATCTGAAGCTAGTAAAGAGTACAGATGAGGAGGAAAATACGATATATCAGGAATGTTATAAGAAGGCAAGAAATGAGGCAAAATTGGTAGTAATGGTGGCTAAGACTGTGGCATTGGGGCGTTTATACGAGAAACTCAGGGGCAAAGGCGGAGACAAGAAGTTTTACTGGTTGGCCAAGGCGAAGGAGTCGAAGACCCGTGACTTAGACCCATGAAGTGTATTAATAATGAGGACAGCAAAGTACTGATGGACGAGGCATATATTAGATAAAGATGGTAGACGTACTTCTATATACTATTGAACGATAAGGGGGAAATAAGTATTATGCTGGGTGAGTTGGAGCACCTCGATAGTCGGCGAAATTTTAGGTATTGTAGGAGTATTAAGGTAGAGGAGGTGGAAGGGGCTATACGCAAGATGAGTAGGAGAAGAGTGACGAGGCCAGACAAAATCCTAGTGGAGGTATGGAAGAACGCGGATCGAGCAGGCTTGAAGTGGCTTACTGGGTTGTTTAATGTCTTTTTTAAAACAATAAGGATGCCCTAACAATGAAGGTGGAGTACGATGGTTCCATTATAAAATAGCAAGATTGATATCCAAATTGCAATAATTATAGGGGTATAAAGCTGTTAAGCCACACTATGAAGATTTGGAAAAGGGTGGTGGAAGTTATGATTAGGAGGAACGTGTCTATTTTTGAGAACCAGTTTGGATTTATGTCGGGGCGCTTCACAACGGAAGCTAGTCATCTGGTGAGGAGCTTAGTGGAGTAGTATAGGGAAAGGAAAAAGGACTTGCATATGGTGTTTATCGACCTTGAAAAAGCATACAATAAAGCGTCAGGAAAGTTTTGTGAATGTGTCTAGAGGTTAGCAGCATTTTGGTAACATAAACTAGGGTAATTAAGGATATGAACAATTGTGCTCAGACTCAGGTGAGGACTGTGGGAGGGGACTCAAAGCACTTTCTAGTTGTGATAGGGCTGCACCAGAGATCGACTTTTAGCCCATTTTTATTTTCCTTGACGATGGGCGTGCTCACACGACACATACGGGGGGGGGAGTGTCATGGTGCATACTATTTGCCGATGATATAGTGTTGATTGACGAGACGCGAAGCGGGGTCAACGCAAGGTTGAAGGTTTGGAGATAGAACTTGCAGTCTAAAGGTTTCAAGTTGAAGGACTAAAACACAATACTTAAAGTGCAAATTTAGTGACGGGGCCCATGAGACATACGTGGATGTGAAGCTTGATACTCAATGTCACGCCCTGAACTTGGGGGGCGAGATCGGCACCCAGTGCCTCACCTATCCTTGCGTACCAACTTACAACTAAGGGACTCTGAAGATATGATGTCATACTTTGGTCATGGCCACATTGCAAGACGTCTGCGAATGCTGACTAGATGTCAATAAAAAAACTGGACCGACAAGGCCGTCATAATTATTACAGCTGACAAACAACCAAATATACATACAAGTCCTGAAAGACAACATCTGCACTAACTGACAAGATATGTGTGCAAGCCTCTACTGATGGATACACCTACTCATGATATATATACGTATATATACAAGATGTACATAAGCTCTAGACTCGGAAACTCCGAAAGGCATGGAGCTTACCAATCAAGCTGAACACGGGCAATACTTAATGAGGAGGCCTACACGTCTATCTATCTGAACCTACACGCATGAAATACAACGCCCCCAGAAAAGGGATGTCAGTACAAAATAATGTTCCAACTATGTAAGGCAATATACTGAAAGCTGAAACTGAACTGATAATATAATAACTGCAAGTAGCTGGAAGTCAAAGATAATCTGAATATATGTTTACCTACTGATACTGACTCAGTTCTCTCAATATAAAATAGTTGTCCGGCCCTATAAGGCTCGATATATATATATATATATATAATTATTCTGTCGTAGTAGGCTCGCTCATAGGCGCTCGGCCATACTAGGCTCTGTATCTCGACTAAGTGGGCTCGCTCATAGGCGCTCAACCATAGTAGGATCGGTATATAACTTACTATCTGATCAGAGGTTACCCAATAGGGGCCTGCCCATCAATTATAGCTCGATGGTAATAAAAATATTTTTAATATTGTATATATGTAAATTCTCTGCTCTCTTGACTAGAAGAAGGAAATACTCAATTTAATATGAAGTCCCGATGAGGAGAATATTGTAACTTACAAAACTAGAAAAATATACGCAATTTGCGAGACTAGCAAAATATACGTAAATTCCGGGATATTAATTTTTCTTTATGGCTCATTAACAAAATCGTGTAATGACAAGATCATGCAAAGTGAAATAAGAGCTTAGCCTTAACATACTTGGAGTAAGAAAAAATTCGTATAGTATTCTGGAAAAGATTGCGCCGTACTCCTTTAGAACCGCAAAATTATTACGTTGCTAAGCTTCTAATAATAATTCTCGTTGAATTTTACGGAAGAATTCTCGCTGTTATCGTTTTGTAGGAAGCTCGTGAAGATGGTAACAATTTGAATAAGTCTCCTATTAATCTCTAATGCTACTACTTGTGGTTGTATTTAAGTGTAATATTGAGAGCCTTAGATTGAAAGAAAGTCTTCATTGTTGAGGAAGTGGTGTAGGAACTTTGGTAAGAACTCTGATAATATCCAAAGCCTTTATTTGAGTGTAGTGTCAAAATTAGCTAGGAATGAAGTAATGTTGCACATTCCAAGATACATAGTGCTGCCTTATTATCCATTTGATTAAAATATTAATTTTAATAGAAATGAAGTAGTGTATACTAACCCTTAGTTGCCACCTAAGATTATAATACTATTTAGTCATATGTACCAAGAGGGGTTACTGCCACGTCTTGGAGGGTTTGATCTTATCTGATGATTTACTACTTATTTAGGTAATGTCGGTTACCCGATAATTAATTAATTACTCGTATAATTTAAAAAAAAAATCAACTTACTTAAAATTTATTTATTATTTTTTTAATATACTTTATGCATCATACTACCGTGGTCATATGGTACCTCGCATGGTACTAGTCCATAATTATCGGATATTATCGCTCGATCCGTATTTTATCCCAAAATGCCAAACTTGGACAAAATTCATTTTCTTTGACTTGCTCCGCCTTTCACCTTCATGAATTTACTAATCGCTTGTGAAATAGCATAATCCTTATAATCTTCAAATAATCTTCAACTTGGACTGATGTCAATTTCCTTACGACAAATTTAATGTGCAATACTTCGGGGTGCAACATTATCGTAACTTAATACTGGAAAGCGTGACATCATCGTAATATAATACTGCTGGGTGCAACACTTTCGTAACTTAATACTGCGAAGCGTAACATTACCGTAATACTACGGGGCGTAACACTATTCCCCTCTTTGGAACATTCGTCACTGATGCACTTATTAATTTCATAACTTGTATCTTCCGAATACTTTAGAACTTCCCTTTCCACTTAGGTGACTGTTCTGTGAATGAGTCCAAAGTCCAGGGCATTTCCTCCTTATGCATCCTTCTCACACTAACAACTTATAGTCGGAATCCTTCCAATCTCATTACTGTTGCTACCTTTCATCATGCAGCTTGTACAATTTTGACCTTGTAAGTGTGCCTAATCTCTAAGCTTCATATGTAGAGCTTGATAAGATGTCCCTTTGGGAATCTGTGAGTATACTGAAGTTCTCCGCTCGGTACTTTGTTGAATTTACCAATATTGCTATATCTCATCGCATAGGTCCGTTTAGTGATCCGTATGAATTTACTACCATAACTCTTACTTTAATTTATCGTTGCCGAGGTCTGTAACTAAATCCCAGCTTACTCTCGTTGCTTATTCCATATGTATAAATTTAAGTCCTTTAACGCTTCCTCATTATTGCTCATCTTTAGAATGACGGCCTAATCTCATCTCATAATTTGTGACTTTTGTCCATCCATTGTTGATTCACCTCAATATTGATCTATAATATACCATTGATAATTTGAAACTTCTTACATAATAATTTGCCCCTAGAGCTTACGTTATATCAAGGAATATTCGAAGTGATTCCCATAATCGTATTTCATAGTGTCTCAATTTGATTCACCTTATGGGGGTATCCTAATTTCGTGTCGCTAGCGAACTCTTTTCTCCTTCTCTTCTTCTTTTTTTTTTTCAAATCATTATTCAAACAAAGGCCCAAACGTCATCCTTTATCTGTCACAAATATACCTTCATTTTATTATCAGGTCAGCATTTTATTCCTTCTAAATACTATTAATCTTAGACTCCGTTGAGTTCATTAGGTTATAGTGAGCTTTGTATAACATAGAGAAACTGTCTGCTCTTCTTGTTTTCATGGGCTTAATCCTAAAGACTTATCCATTCTCATCATATTTTCACTCGCCTTTCCTCATCCTTACACATATTTCCTTAAAAGTTTGTCGCTCTACCATACTTTATCTTGCGACCTATACATAGCCATTTATAAACTTTCCTTCAGCTTGCTTGCACCATAGATTTTCTTATATTGTCCTGGAATATCAAGAGAGACATTACATCGTCTCTAACTATTCTTTACTCTCATAATCAAGCTTTTCAATACCTAGACCATAGGCTGGAAAGTATGCTACTGACGTTGCTATTATCATTCCAGGATAATGAATCCCCGCGGTTCTAACCTTCTATCCTAAATATGTAATGTTCTCAACCTTCTGCTTCTGAGTGTCTCGTACATTGTTCACTTTTACCTTGCTTTCCTTAAAGCATCACATCACATCTTCTATCTCTTTCATAACCTTCCCTCTACATATGTATAATTCATATTCATAACTTGAAGTTCTATTATAATACTTGCACCTCTGGTGTATATACAATTTAGTGAGAGCTTTAAACTGACTTCTTAGAAGGCTGGTACTTTTTCTAACCGGCTTTCTTGTAGAGCTATTATAGATTATGCTTGTTGTACTATCCCTCTCGTACCTTTAATTTTAAGAGTGATCCTGCAACGTTCTTGATCACTGTGTTTCTATTTTTCTGGGTCCAATAACCAAACTCCTGATTTACTTGGGTGGTGTAACTCTTTAGTTTCCTTTTCCTTCTGATCGGTCTTTACGTAGGCTTAAGCTACCTTCCGATAGGTGGCTCATGGTATCAGTTATTACCTTAGCCTTTCATGGGAGTTATGAAATATCCATGACACAATCTTCAAACAATTCAATCCTTTGTCAATGCCCTAGACTCAATTCTTTCCTTTTAACTTATACTGGAGTCTTCTATGGCTGTATGATTATCAACAAATATGCCACCTGGATAATGCTCCAAAATCTTAAGTGTATCCATAACGTACTAACTCTGGATCATTGATCGAATAATTATTTCGTTCCATCTTAGCTTTCCTTCAACGTAAGCTATTATTTTTCCTGGTCTTTCTGCCCCCTTGTTGCATCCGTACTTAGCTTATCTTAGTGCCCACACTTGCTAGAGTTTTCATACAACTCATATGATCTCGAATATTACTTTTAATTCTTACTTCTCATTCATTAGACACGGTAGGTGCCATTTTCCTTTGTAATGCTTACAATCTTGTTGCGAGATTGTTGTTACATGACCATTTCCTCTTTAGGTCGTTGTGCTTAGGTTGAAGCCTTCTTTCTTCTCTCCTCAGCTAGTCTTTCGTTGTAGTACTTAGGGACAACCCTTGACTCTAGTAAAGATGTGAGCTTATTATGCACCTTATTGATGTCCTTACTTTCCTATAATCATCAGTAGTTGCTTACTTTCATGCCCATGTGCTTGTATGGTTGCTTCTTAACTGGTATTTTGACTGCCTTCCTAGTGGCACTTTCTTTTATCCCTGCAACACTCATACAGTACCTTTAACTACCTTGACTCTTTTTTTGAATATATCTCAAGTATTATAATGAGATTATTTGAGGCTGAATTCTCCATGTTGGGTTCTACTATTTTTATCTTACACGATCTGATGACTCATCTGTAACCTCCTGTTTAGCCATTACTGGGATCTTCCTGACCAATTACTAACTACTCGTTGGCCTATTCTCATATCAATTTTCCTCTTATTCTTTCTTGGGTTATTTTCTTTGTCTTAACTTACGTCTCGGACTGGCTCATTATTTATAATAATAGCTTAGGCAGGAACCTTTACTTCCTCTCCTTGACGTCGTGCTTGCACAATTTTCTTGAATCGTAGCGTCCCTGTAAGATTTGGATAAGTGCCATCTCATTCCTCTTCATTTATCGCATTCTTCCTTTACCATTCCATAGTTACTAGAACCACTTAATTCTGACTTAACGTCACATCACTCTATATTCCCCCTTTAGAGGTGTACTAAGAGCTGAAGCCACGAGGATCTACCTATTGATATTTTATCTCTTCATCTCTACCATCATTTCTCGACATCAATGATCCTTATTCGCCTTGCGGCAATCCTTTTGTACCAAGGATGACAAAATTCCCTTATTCGTTAGAGTGATAATTAATGTAACTGGTACATACAGTTCCCTAAGTTTAACTTTACTAATACTGCTTTCTTTAGGGAAGCGTCTTCCTGAACGACCATTCTCTGAATTTATCATGAATCTTCTTCTATTGTCCGTCCTATTATTTCCAGAACACGAACTGAAATTCTCATGATGCTGACTATTATCAAATCACTGAGTCCCTAATTCGTATTTAGTTTATCTTGTTCACCAGTCCATATAAATTTCTATTACTCTGGGGTCTAACTTTTCCTATTGGTAATCGCACTAGAGTTGAGAACTTATTTCTCGAAATGAGGATATGACTTTATGGCCTATATTCTTTTTGTTGTCGCAAGGTCTGTCATCTTTTGTCTTTTCCTTCACTTGACTGTAAACTCTATAATACTACCATCATCACTTTTTGACCTATCGTTAATCAAATCTTACTCATAATGCTCTATTAACTCTCTTCTTATCTCCCACTAATTATCTATGTTTACTGCTTTACTCTGAAAACTCGAACAAAATATTCTTTTGCTTTTGGCTCCCCTTGATCCATCCCTTGGCTCTTTCAATTTACCAACATTCTTTCTTTACTGGGGCGGAAGCCATACTAAGGTAATATTTATTCCTTCAAGGCTTCTAGTGCTCATATCTAGCTTTAATATTTTAGGGTGCACCATTTAGGTGTCTCACGAGGAGATCTACTAGCACACTTGCAAAATCCTTTGGAAATGTCAACTAAACACAAACAATCCATTCACCATTTTGGTTTACTCTAACCCCAACCAGTTCATGGTGTTCCGTCCTTGTCTTAAACTACACCTGTTAGCCCCCATAGGGAATAACTGAGATGGGTACGGCCAATTGTACATTTCTCTGTTACTGTTGAGGGTAACTCTTAATGCTTATATTTTTCTTCCACAGCTGTAATACAGATAATCTTCATTAACTGGGTGCCTCGTACCCTCCTTCACCTTGATGCTAAAGACCTCACATTCACTTGTTATAAGCAAGAAGCAAAATCGACTTCCTCTAAATTAACAATTCCACAACCATATCTCTTATCGATCGCCTTTTTGAATGTATGCATCGTCTTATTACGAATAGAAGTTCGGGACTTGAATTTTTATAAGTGAGCTCTACCACAAGATCTAGAGTAAGAAAAAAGAGTGACATTCCTAAATGCTCTGTAGCCTCCTGCTTATAAGTGTGGTGCACGACACACCTATAAATAAGACTCTACTAGACACAGCTTGTAGACTCCCTAGGACAGAACTTGCTCTGATACCACTTTTGTCAGCCCCGAATTTGGGAGGCGAGACCGGCACCCAGTGCCTCACCTTTCCTTGCGTGCCAACTTGCAACTAAGGGACTCTGAACACATGATATAATACTTTGTCCATGGCCACATCGCAAGAAGACTGCGAATGCTAATTAGATGTCAATATAAAACTGGACCGACAAGGCCGCCATAATTATTACAGCTGACAAACCAACCAAATATACATACACGGCCTGAAAGCCCAACATACTGCACTAACTGGCAGGATGTATCTACAAAACTCTACTGATGTATATACTGTAATCAGAACAGCTCTCTGACCTACTCATGACATATATACATATATATAAAATATGTACATAAGGCTCTAGACCCGGAAACTCCGAAAGGCATGGAACTTACCGATCACGCTGAACTCGGGCAACACTTAATGAGGAGGCCTACCGTCTGTCTGTCTGAAACTGCACGCATGAAATGCAGCGGCCCTAGAAAAGGGACGTCATTATAAAATAATGTACCGAGTATGTAAGGCAATATACTGAAAGTTGAAACTGAACTGATAATATAATAACTGCAGGTATTTGGAAGTCAAAGATAATCTGAAGATATTGAAGATATGCTTACCTGCTTATACTGACTCAGCTCTCTCAATATACTAAGTAAAAATAGTTGTCTGGCCCTATAAGGCTCGGTATATATATACATATATATATATATATATATATATATATATATATATATAAATAAATAACTACACTGTCGTAGTAGGCTCGCTCATAAGCGCTCGGCCATACTAGGCTCAGTATCTCGACCAACTGGGCTCTCTCATAGGCGCTCAGCCACAGTAGGATAGGTATATAACTTACCATCTTATCTGAGGTTGCCCAATAGGGGCCTGCCCATCGATTATAGCTCGATGGTAATAAAAATATTTTTAATACTTTATATATGTAAATTCTCTGCCCTCTTGACTAGAAGAAGGAAATACCCAACTGAATATGAAGTCCCGATAAGGAGAATATTGTAACTTACAAAACTAGAAAAATATACGCAATTTGCGAGACTACCAAAATATATATAAATTTCGGAATATGAATTTTTCTTTATGGCTCATTAACAAAATCGTGTAATGACAAGATCATGCAAAATGAAATAAGGATTTAACCTTAACCTACCTGGAATAGGAAAAAATCCTTATAATATTCTTGGAAAAGATTACACCGTACTCCTTTAGAACCGCAAAGTTATTACGTTGTTAAGCTTCTAATAATAATTTCGTTGAATTTGACGGAATAATTGTCGATGCTGCTGTTTTGTAGGAAGCTCATGAAGATGGTAACAATTTGAACAAGTCTCCTATTAATCTCTAATGCTACTACTTGTGGTTGTGTTTAAGTGTAATATTGAGAGCCTTAGATTGAAAGAAAGTCTTCATGGTTGAGGAAGTGGTGTAGGAACTTTGGTAAGAATTCTGATAATGTCAAAAGCCTTTATTTGAGTGTAGTGTAAAAATTAGCTAGGAATGAAGTACACTACTAAAAATTCGGAAAAAAACGACCATAAAAAGAGACCAAAGTTGATCACTTATTGGCCAAAAAGCGACCAAACACGCCTGGTCCATATTAAGCTGGTCCCTTTACCTTAGGGACCAAAGTTAGTCGCCAATTAGCGATCAATTTTGGTCTCTCAGGTAAAAGAATCAAATTTTTCGGGTAAAGAAAATAGCGACGTCGCTACAATATTTTAATATTATAATTTTTACGACCAAAGTTGGTCTCTTTATGTAAATTATATTTTACTTATTTATTATTAATCATTATATTGCGACCAACTTTGGTCTGTAAAAAAATATTATATTTTAAAATCTGGAAATTAGCGACCAAAGCTGGTCGCTATACTATGAATATGTTTAATTTATTTTTAAAATAATCGACCAAAGTAGGTCTCTAACTTCATGAATTAACTTTTTTTTAATAATAAGCGACCAACTTTGGTCACTATATTCCCAGAAATTGTTAATTTTCTGGGAAATAACGACCAAAGTTGGTTGCTTTTTGTGAAATCTTGGTCGCTATTTCCCAGAAAATTATTTTTTAATAGAAAAACGACCAAATAGCGATCAAAGTTGGTCGCTTTTTTTGGTATATTGCTGGCAAGAACTGCATGTTTTGGCAGCTACACCACCTGCCAGCTTACGAAAATTCCTAAATAGGTATTTTATGCCAACAACAACAACAACAAGCAACAACAACAACTAAAAAGCAACAACAACAACAACACAATAACAATATTATAACGAACAAAGTATAAATTTCAATAGAACTTTATACTTTTAGCTAACCAAACTAATAAGTTAACTGTTATTACAAAACCATTTGAAAATCGATTGTATTTGTCTAGTATAAACTAATAAGTTCATAGATTATTTTGTATATCATTATCATCACCGTCTGATAAACTTTCTTCACCATGACAATATCCAGAATGGGCTATTTGTGGAGGATGGGAAGAACCATCACGGGGAGGACGGGAGGAACGAGCACGGGGAATGCGAGCCTCTGGTGATGACTCACGAGACCGGAGAATCGGAAAAGTGCCAAAAGCTGGGAGAGATTTGATATGCTCTTGCATGCCCTTGTACTGAGCTTGCATGCCAGAGTACCGCATATCTCTAAGGCTTTCTCTCTCCTTGGCAGCTTCTAGCTCGGATATGAGCTTTTGTAAAGTCTCCCGCATAGAGGAGAAGCTCTCCCCATCAAGTTGCTCGGCTTGGGAGGAAGTCTCTATCCCTTGTATTCCACAGTTATAGCGATGGAATTTCTTATTAGGAAGATCATATACCTTCCCCCATTTTGGAGTGCCAGCAGCCTGCATCCACATTCTCTCAGCATCCTCGTCCGACAGTTGGATTGGCGCGCCCAACTTATTAGGTGGCCGACTGCGTATGAATTGCTCCATTTCAGCTGTGAAGCGACCCTATAAGAAAAATTACATTGAAATACTATTTCAATATTTATATAAAAGTAAATCAAAATTCTTAATGAAAAGTGAAAACTTACATGTACAGTCGAGGATCGACCCTCTACCCACCTTTATTGGTCCATCTCTTTCTTCATCTTTACAATATGAGTCTCCTTGAAGAGCTCATCTTGGTTCATCGGATAATCTAACCGTTTTTCCTTAAACTCATAAATTTTAGTTAATAAACAGAATACATATACTTTAAAAATTAAAATAAATTTAACAATTACGTAGCATTCTTCGTTTTATCGTCCCTAAGCTGATCGTACCTCCCGTGTGCAAGGATCCTCCCTTCTCAGATACCCGGGTTTTCTATCCGTTTTCGCTCTTCTGTAAGAATTCTGCTGTAAGCCATTTCCTTTGCAAATCATCTCATAAATCCTGAAGCAACGAGGCTTCTGGTTCAACCACCTAGCTTTGGAGAAATAATGGGACAACTGCTTTCGAGCTTTTAGATGGAAATTTGCAGCCACTTTCGCGCTATAGCGGTGTTCCCATATACACTTGCTCTGTATTTTAAAAGTCAATTATTATATGGAAATATCATATTTAGATAGAAATATCATAAAAGCTATATTCGATATATTATACTTTGTTTTTATTAGCTAATAATTATTCAAAAGTTAAGTGCATTAACTTCTTATAATATAGTATATTAGTGCATTATCTAATACACACACTATGCAATAAGTATTAGTACATTAGCTAATAAAAGCTAAGTATTAATGCGCTTAACTTTTCATTAATTATGTATTAATGCACTAAGCTTTTATCGAATATATATAAAAGCTATATTCGTTATATATAAGTAAATTTGATATAATATTAGCTAAATTCGATATAATTCGATATATATAAGCTAAGCTAAATTCTATAATACATATTTAGATGGAAATATCATAAATATAAATAATTATACTGCTTACAAGAACGTTTATACCATAAATTGATTGAAGATTTCCTCCTTGAGAGGGAATGGAAATTCACTCCAAGTCGCATAAGGACCATCATAAAGCTTTCTGGTGGCTTTGGTGATGATCCTTGTAGTAATATTACTAGGGATGAACCTGCAATTTAATAAAAAAAACACATTAATATCTTAGGAAAACTGTACAAAACAAAAAAATTAAAAACAATAAATAACTCTTACCCGTCACCCTAAGGGACTATGATGACCCTGCCATATTCATCATAATGCACCTCCTCATCATCATCAGCATCATTATCCGAAGCATGTACATCGGAGGCATGTGTGGAAGGTGTATGGGGTCAGAGCTAGTATCTCGCAGGCCAAGGCCTGCAATAGAAAGAGTCCCAGATGAAGATGGCTACAAGCCTTGGGAGTGCGACATAGCTGTATGGGCCGCAAGTGGATGAGACACAGATAGCTGTGACCCGTGTGGCTGTGACACGGATGGCTGTGATCCATGTGGATGTGACATGGATTGATGCGATCCATGAGCTGCTGATGGATGCGATCTATATGGTAGTGAGACAGGTGGACTGTATGTAGGTCGTACAGTCCTATGGCCCTATGAAGAAAGACCTGCCATCTGCACGAAGGTGTAGGGCTGGTGATGCACTGGCAGCTCAGAATAGCCCTGGGGTTGGAGGCGCGGCCATACGCATAGGCACAGGCATCTGTGAAGAGGCAGGAAGGGATTAAGTAGTATCTTTTACCCTCCTTTTTTGTTTCCTAGCTTTTTCTCGACCCCGAGAACCAGTAAGATCACTGTTACCTCGACCCTTGCCTATCATCTGCATAATATAATACATAGTTAGATTGAAACATATAAAGAAACTAGCTATAAACGAGAGTTATTAAAGAAACCAACTTTTTAAAGTTGATCGACGTATAGTTCCTCGTCTGAGAATTCTTCTTCCTTACTAGTTTGAGCTTCATTAGTTGATTCTTCTTCCTCATTTTCTATAATTCTTACTTCATCTATATCAACTTCTTCCAATATGTGTTCAGGATGTTCCAAATTATTTTCTAAAACTTCGTCCACTATTTGGTGAACATTGGAGATAACGTTTTGATATGCAACATCTAACACATTCTCGACTTCTACCCTACCCACGGGCTTAGTTTTTATTACAACCCACCAATCAGACTTATTCTGCCTTAATGGATAAGGAGCATAATACACTTGCCTAATATTATGTGCAATTATGAAAGGATCATAGCGATCATACTCCCTTGTATGATTAACCTCAATTATGTTGTATTGATTGTGTACTCTTGTACCTCTTGTTTGATGTGGGTCAAACCACTTGCAACTAAAGAGTATCAATTTCTTATTTGGCCAACCTGTATATTCTAGTTCTGTTATTTCTTTGAGAACACCATAATAATCAATATCTCCATCTTGGTTGCTATCACCACCTTGAACCCACATCTCACTGTTGTTGCTATTTTTATTTTTAGAGCAATCCTCTGTATGAAACTTATAACCATTCACAATGTACTTAGACATGGTTGTGACCTCAACCCCAGGTCCCCAAGATACATCTTTCAAAAATTGATTTACACCATTATTTGGATTATTTACCTACAATTCGTTAAACAAATTCATAAGTTAGCATAACTTCCAAACATTGTTTACCTACATAGTGTTAGAGTATTTTAAGGAGAAACTTAAAAATTGTTTGAACCACGTATCAAATCTCGTATATAGCATCATGGCCAAATTAACCCACAAAGTGACTGCGACACATCAAATATTTTTAGTAGTTGCATTGAGATGTAACCACAGTAATTTTTAGATTTTGATAACTACTAAATCAATACTTACTTGAGATATGGTACAACTTTGGAACAATTTAGCAACAAGTAAAGTGTAGCTGACTTGTACTCCACAAAGTGACTGTGACACATCAACTTTGGGTCATATGTTGTAACACCATCGTACCACAATTATTTTAGCTCATCAATCAAAGGTCGCAAATATACATCAATCAAACTTTTCGGATTAAGTGGACCAGGGATAATAAAATTTAAGAATATATATGGACTAGTCATGCACAACCCGGGTGGTAGATTATAAGGTGTAAGAAAGATAGGCCAACATGAATATGGTTTGGCAGATACAGAAAAAGGCGTGAAGCCATCTGCACACAGACCTAATCAAACATTTGTGACGACCCAAAGGGTCATCACCTGTTTCGTCATTCGTTCTGTGCTTTCGAGGCCTTAAAAGCCTCACTTTTACTTACCTCGACTTGCGTGAGCAGTCCGGGCGTATAATCGGAAGGCTTAAATATGAATTCTGTGTGAAAATGATGAATTTTGATATTAATATAATTAAAGTTAAATTTGGTCAACATTTTGGGTAAACGGACCCGGACCCGAGATTGGACGGTCCCGGAAGGTCCGTAGAAAAATATGGGACACGGGCATGTGCCCGGAGTCGAATTCCGAGGTCTAGAGCCCGAGAAAAGAATTTTTCTGTGAAATTATTTTTCCAAAATTATTAAGAAAAATAAAAATGAAAATTGATTAAAAGATTATGGTATCGGGCTCATATTTTAGTTCCGATGCCCGAACAAGTCTTAAATATGTGTTAAGCGCTTTCTGTAAAGTTTGGTCGAAATCGGACGTCATTTGACGTGTTCCAGACGTAAATATCTAAAATTTGAAGTTTATGAAGTTAGAATGAAAAATGAGGAATTTGATGTTTGGTTCATTGATTTTGATGTTATTTTGGTAATTTGATCGCACGGTTGAGTTTGTATGAGGTTGTTGAGTTAGTGTGTGTGTTTGGTTAGGAGCCCCGAGGGCTCGGGAGTGATTCAGAGGTTGATCGGGGTGTTTTGAACTTAGTAAAAATTGTAGAAAATGTTCAGTTCTTATATCTAGTACGTTGTTCTATGTGATCGCATAGCTTCTCCCGCGATCGCATAGTGTAAAAATTTCAAGAGCCTAGTTTTGTTCTATGCGATCGCAACGGCCCTTATGTGATCGCAATGCCCAGCTTCCCATCCCTATGCGATCGCATTTCCCACCTCGCAATCGCATAAAGCATTTTCCTTGCCCCAGTCATATTTCCTCTATGCGTTCGCGTTTGCCCCATCGCAATCGCAGTGACTAACGACCTTTACTCTATGCGATCGCAATTCCCTTTCCGCGATCGCATAGAGCAATTTTGCCCAGTTAATTTAAAAGCTCAAAACAGACCCATTATGGGATTATTCCCATTTTTCTTAAAATTTGTCTTCTCTAAGCTCTATGGGCGATTTTTGAAGCTCTTCTTCACCAAAGTCTTTGGGTAAGTGATTTCCCACCTAATTCCTTCACTCTTCTTCATTAATTACTAAAATCCTAGACCTAAATCATGAAATCAAAGTAGAAATTAGGGGTTTTGGGTAGAGTTAGGGTTTTGAGAATTTTGGGTGATTCAACCTCAATTTGGGGTCGAATCCTAAAACAAATTATATATTTGAACTCGTGGGGTTATGGGTGATTGGGTTTTGGTCCGAGCCTCGTGTTTCGACCGTGTGGGCCCGGTGTCGAATTTTGGTATCTTTGGAAGAATGCTAGGAAATTCATATCTAGGCTATGCCGTGCATTCTGTTTGATTATTTTTGATGAGAACGAGAGTAAAAACACGAAGGTTGATGCCATGCAACTGTTGATTCTCCTGCTTTTGTTAATTATTGTTATTGCCTTGTTCTTTACTTAAGTTGATGACTTTATATCCGAATTGTACTTTCCCATAGCATGCTTCCCTCCCTTTTAACTGTTTAATTTCGATATTCTTTCCTTTATTGCATAGATATATATTTAACTGCACAGGTTCATTTGGTAGTCCTGTCTAGCCTCGTCACTACTTCGCCGGGGTTAGGCCAGGCACTTACCAGCACATGGGGTCAGTTGTGCTGATGCTACACTTCTGTGCTTTTTGCACAAATCACGGTACTGGAGCAGCTTTTGGACCACAACAGAAGTATACTGATCGGGAGCTGACTTCAGTCCAGGGACTTACGAGGTAGCCTAGCTGGCATTCGCAGGCCGAAGTCCCTTTCCATATTTTCAGTTTGTTTTCATTGTATCGAGACAGACATTATGTATTTTTCTATTCGGACTTGTTTGTAGAGGTAGTGACTCCAGTCTTGGATAGAGAAATATTAAACTTCCGCATTTTGGGTTTCCAGTTATTTATGTTATAAAAGACTTCCGCTTTTATTTAAAGGTTTATTATTGTTATCACTGTTGTGTTATGATCCCAAAATGTTTAAATGCTTGGCTTGCCTAGCTCCGACAGTAGGCGCCATCACGACTCCCGATGGTGGAAAATTTGGGTCATGACAAGTTGGCATCAAAGCTCTAGGTTACATAGGTCTCGCTACTCACGAACAAACTTGGTAGAGTCTGAGGGATCGATACGGAGACGTCTATATTTATCCCCAGAGGCTATGGAGTTATGAAAAGTTTCACTTTTGTTCTTTCTTGTCGTGCGATTCTGTTTCTCAAATACTGATTGACTTTCTACTCTGTTCTTTCGCAGATAGCGAGAATACGTGCTTCCTCTTATACTGCGTAGCAGCGCGAACCCCAGTAGCAGCTCCTGCGAGGGGCAAAGGCCGAGGCCATGCCAGAGGCCGAGGCAGGGGCAGAGCTCAACCCCGGGCAGCAGTCCCAGAGGTGGAGCCTTATATTGACTATGATGAGGAGGTTCCCGCCCCAGCAGATCCAGTGGGCCCAGCTCAGGTCCCAGGAGGGGTCATGGTCACCCCAGATCTTCAAGGCGCTTTAGTCAGATTGGCAGGCTTTATGGAGAGTATCACTAGAGCGGGTTTACTGCCAGTAGCACCAGCCACTTCTCAGGATGGAGGGGGGTTCAAACTCCTGCTACACGTACTCCGGAGCAGGTTGCTCCCCTGACTCATGTCCTAATGGTTCAGCCAGCTATGACAGCTCAGCCAAGTATTATAGCCCAGGCCGGCGATGGAGCGGCTATGTTTTCAGATGCTTTACGGAGACTTGATCGGTTCTCCAAGCTCTTCACCACCACATTCAGCGGTGCTTCATCAGAGGATCCATAGGATTTACTATTCTGCTGCCATGAGATCATTAGGACCATGGGTATTATAGAGACCAACGGGGTCGATTTTGCCACCTTCCGGCTTGCAAGATCCGCCAAGACTTAGTGGAGGGACTATTGCCTATCTAGACCAGCAGGGTCTCCAACATTGACATGGGATCAGTTCGCGGAGTAGAAGTTTCTCCCAGTCACTCAGCGGGAGGCACTTCGCAGGTAGTTCAAGCGCCTCCAGCAGGGCTCCATGATAGTGACACAGTATGAGACTCGATTCATTAACTTGGCACGTCGTGCTATTGTTATACTCCCCATAGAGCGAGAGAGGGTGCGGAGGTTTATTGATGGATTGATTCATCCGATCCGCCTCCAGATGGCCAAGGGAGCTGGTAGTGAGATTTCTTTTCAGGAGGCATCCAATGCGGCCCGCAGAGTTGAGATGACCCTTGCACGAGGAGGTGGTCAGGTGTCGAATAAGAGGCCTCGTCATTCTGGTAGGTTCAGTGGTACCTCATCTGGAGGTAGGGATTCTTATGGTAGAGGCCATTCACCGAGACCTTTTCAGTCAGCACTCCAGGTTTCTCATGGTACTCCAGGCGGTGGTGGTTCTCAGCAGCATTATTCTGATCAGCAGCCCGTTAATGCACTTCGACTTTAGAGCTTCCAAGGAAGACATTTAGGTCGACAGGGCCAGCAGTCGTAGCAGCTGAGGGCTTGTTATGGTTGTGGTGACCCCGGTCACATTGTCAAGTTTTGCCCTCGAGCCTCGGGCAGCTCTCAGTAGCAGGGTCCTCGCCCCATGATTCAGGCATCAGGTGATCCATAGCTCGCCCAGCCAGCTATAAGCGGGGGTAGGGATTATAGAGGTGGAGGTAGAGACCGTAGAGGTGGAGCTCAGACTGGCAGAGGTAGGGGTCATCCAGTAGCCGATCGTCCTAGAGACATGGTTCAGGGAGGTGGGGCCCAGCCCCGGTGTTATGCTTTGCCAGCTACCCCAGAGGTTGAGTCTTCAGATGCTGTTATTACAGGTACTATTCTGGTTTTTGATAGGGATGCTTCAGTGCTATTTGACCCTGGTTCTACATACTCATATGTGTCGTCTTGTTTTGCACCCTACCTGGCTATGCCTAGTGATGCTTTGGGTATCCATGTTAATATATCTACACCAGTGGGTGATTCTATAGTGGTCGACCGAGTTCATCGTTCCTGTGTGGTAGTGTTTTAGGGTCTTGAGGCCTATGTTAATTTATTGCTTTTAGACATGGTGGATTTTGATGTTATATTAGGGATGGATTGGTTGTCCTTGTATCATGCTATCTTGGATTGTCACGCCAAGACCGTGACCTTGGCTTTTCCAGATTTGCCCTGATTGGAGTGGAAAGGGACCCCAGGTCATGCCACTCGCAGTTTTATTTCATATGTTAAGGCTCGACGCATGGTCAAGAAGGGGTGTTTAGCTTATCTGGTGTATGTTCGCGACTCCAGCGCAGAGGTTCCTTCTATTGGCTCTGTTCCTATTGTTTGGTAGTTCCCCGAGGTTTTCCCTTTCGACCTGCTAGGTATACCGCCCGATAAGGATATTTGATTTCTGTACTGATCTGGCCCTAGGCTTGTAGCCTATTTCTATTCCGTCGTATCACATGGCCCCACCAAAGTTGAAGGAGTTAAAGGACCAGTTGCAAGATTTGCTAGAGAAGGGTTTTATCAAGCCTAGTGTTTCTCTTTTGGGTGCGCCAGTGTTATTTGTAAAGAAAAAGGATTGGTCGATGAGGATGTGCATTGACTACCGGCAATTGAACAAGGTGACGATTAAGAACAAGTATCCACTACCAATGATTGATGATTTGTTTGACCAGCTTCAGGGTGCGAAGGTGTTTTCCAAGATAGACTTGAGATCTGGCTAATATCAGCTGAGGATTAGGGCTTCTGATGTCCCTAATACGGCATTCCGCACTTAGTATGGGCATTATGCATTTTTGGTCATGTTATTTGGGTTGACCAATGCTCCAGCACCATTTATGGAGTTCATGAACTGAGTGCTCAAGCCTTATCTAAACTTGTTTGTGATAGTTTTTATTGATGATATTCTGGTGTACTCCCGCAGCCGGGAGGAGCACAAGCAGCACCTCAGAGTGGTTCTTCAGACTCTAAAGGATAGTCAGTTATATGCTAAGTTCTCAAAGTGCGAGTTCTGGTTGAGTTTGGCTGCATTTCTGGGTCATGTCATATCAGCAGAGGGTATTCAGGTGGACCCGAAGAAGATTGAGGCAGTCAAGAATCGGCCTCGACCAGCTTCAGCAACTCAGATTCGGAGTTTCTTGGGATTAGAAGGTTATTACCGTCGGTTCGTGGAGGGGTTTTCATCTATAGCAGCCCCGATGACCAGGTTGACCCAGAAGGGTGCCCAGTTCAGATGGTCGGATGACTGTGAGGCGAGCTTTCAGAAGCTCAAGACAGCTCTGACTTCGGCACTGGTATTGGTTTTGCCCACAGGCTCAGGGCCTTATACAGTTTATTGTGATGCTTCCCGTATTGGGCTTGGTGCGGTATTTATGCAGGATGGCAGAGTCATTGCTAATGCTTCGAAGCAATTGAAGATCCACGAGAAGAATTATCCGGTTCATGATCTAGAGTTGGCAGCCATTGCTCTCGCTTTAAAGATTTGGAGGCATTACTTATATGTTGTGACGTATGAGGTATACACTGATCACAAGAGTCTGCAATACTTGTTCAAGCAGAAGGAGTTGAACTTGAGGCAACATAGGTGGTTGGAGCTATTGAAGGATTATGTTGTTACTATTTTGTACCACCCGGGGAGAGCCAATGTGGTGGTCGATGCATTGAGTAGGAAGTCCGCTAGCATGGGTAGTCTTGCTTATGTTCCGGTCAACCAGAGACTGCTTGCTTTGGATATTCAGGCCTTGGCCAATCAGTTTGTGAGGTTGGAGACATTTCTGAGCCTAGCAGAGTGTTAGCTTGCACGGTCGCTCGTTCTTCATAATTGGAGTATATCCGTGATCGACAGTTTGATGATCCCCATTTAGGTGTCTTGAGAGACACGGTGCAGCGTGGAGGTGCCACGAAGGTGACCTTAGGTGATGATGGTGTTTTGAGGTTGCATGGGCGAGTTTCTGTGCCCAATGTCGATGGGAGTCGAGAGTTGATCTTAGCGGAGGCCCATAGTTCTTGGTATTCTATTCACCCGGGCACCACGAAGATGTACCAGGACTTGCGGCAGCATTATTGGTGGCGTAGGATAAAGAAAGATATTTTGTCGCATATGAGGCTAGGTGTTTGAACTGTTAGCAGGTCAAGTATGAGCATCAGAGGCCTGGTGGTTTGTTTCAGAGGATTGAGCTTCCCGAGTGGAAGTGGGAATGGATTACCATGGATTTCGTTACTGGACTTCCGATGACTCGGAAGAAGTTTGATGCTATTTGGGTCATTATTGATAGACTGACCAAGTCAGCGTATTTTATTCCTGTTGCAGCCACCTATTCATCGGAGAGGGTAGCTGAGATCTACATCCGGGAGATTGTTCGCCTTCATGGGGTGCCAGCATCTATCATTTCGGACCGGGGTACGCAGTTTACCTCGAACTTCTAGAGAGCAGTTCAGCAGGATTGGGCACCTAGATTCAGTTGAGCACAGCGTTTCATCCTCAGACGGACGGCCAGTCCGAGAGGAATATTCAGATATTGGAGGATATACTCCGAGCCTGTGTCATTGATTTTGGAGGCTCCTGGGACTAGGTTTTGCGTTTAGCAGAGTTCACCTACAACAACAGCTACCAGTCCAACATTCAGATAGCACCATATGAGGCGTTGTATGGTAGGCGATATCGGTCTCCAGCCGGATGGTTTGAGCCGAGAGAGGCTTGATTATTGGGTACAAATTTAGTTCAGGAGGCCTTAGATAAGGTCAAGATCATTTAGGATAGGCTTCGTTCGGCCTAGTCGCGGCAAAAGAGTTATGCGGATCGTAAGGTTCGAGATGTAGCTTTCATGGTTGGTGAGCGGGTCTTGCTCCGAGTGTCGCCTATGAAGGGCGTGATGAGATTTGGGAAGAAAGGCAAGCTTATCCATAAGTTCGTTGGTCCATTCGAGATTCTAGATCGTGTGGGAGAGGTGGTTTATAGACTTGCCTTGCCACCTAGCTTGTCAGCTGTGCATCCAGTGTTTCATGTGTCCATGCTTCGGAGGTCCAGCCCATGTGTTAGATTTCAGCACTGTCCAGTTGACAAGGATCTATCTTACGAGGAGGAGTCGGTAGCTATCCTAGACCTGCAGGTTTGATAGTTGAGGTCGAAGAGTTTTCCTTCAGTGTGTGTCCAGTGGAGAGGTCAGCCTCCTGAGGCATCGACCTGGGAGTTTGAGTCTGATATGCAGAGCTGTTATCCTCATCTATTTCCCGACTCAGGTACTTCTCTCTTTTGTTCGTTCGAGGACGAACGGTTGTTTTAGAGGTGGAGGATGTGATGACCCAAAGGGTCATCACCTGTTTCCTCATTCGTTCTGTGCTTCCGAGGCCTTAAAAGCCTCACTTTTACTTTCCTCGACTTGCGTGAGCAGTCCGGGCGTATAACCGGAAGGCTTAAATATGAATTTTGTGTGAAAAATGATGAATTTTGATATTAATATAATTAAAATTAAATTTGGTCAACATTTTGGGTAAACGGACCCGGACCCGAGATTGGACGGTCTCGGAAGGTCCGTAGAAAAATATGGGACACGGGCATGTGCCCGGAGTCGAATTCCGAGGTCTAGAGCCCGAGAAAAGAATTTTTCTGTGAAATTATTTTTCCGAAATTATTAAGAAAAATAAAAATGAAAATTGATTAAAAGATTATGGTATCGGGCTCATATTTTGGTTTCGATGCCCGAAACAAGTCTTAAATATTTGTTAAGCCCTTTCTGTAAAGTTTGGTCGAAATCGGACGTCATTTGACGTGTTTCGGGCCTAAATATCTAAAATTTGAAGTTTATGAAGTTAAAATGAAAAATGAGGAATTTGAGGTTTGATTCATTGATTTTGATGTTATTTTGGCGATTTGATCGCCCGGTTGAGTTCGTATGAGGTTGTTGAGTTAATGTGTGTGTTTGGTTAGGAGCCCCGAGGGCTCGGGAGTGATTTAGAGGTGGTTAGGGGTGTTTTGAACTAAGTAAAAATTGCAGAAAATGTTCAGTTTTGATATCTGGTACGTTGTTCTACGAGATCGCATAGCTTCTCCCGCGATCGCATAGTGTAAAAATTTCAAGAGCCTAATTTTGTTCTATGTGATTGCAACGGCCCTTGTGCGACCGTAATGCCCAACTTCCCATCTCTATGCGATCACATTGCCCACCTTGCGATCGCATAGAGCATTTTCCTTGCCCCAGTCATATTTCCTCAATGCGTTCGCATTCGCCCCATCGCGATCGCAATGTCTAAAGACCTTTACTCTATACGATCGCAATTCCCTTTCCGCGATCGCATAGAGCAATTTTGTCCAGTTAATTTAAAAGCTCAAAATAGACCCATTACGAGATTATTCCCATTTTTCATAAAACTTGTCTTCTCCAAGCTCTAGGGGCGATTTTTGAAGCTCTTCTTCACCAAAGTCTTTGGGTAAATGATTTACCACCTAATTCCTTCACTCTTCTTCATTAATTATCTAAATCCTAGACCTCAATCATGAAATCAAAGTAGAAATTAGGGATTTTGGGTAGAGTTAGGGTTTTGAGAATTTTGGGTGATTCAACCTCAATTTGGATCGAATCTTAAAACAAATTGCATATTTGAACTCCTGGGGTTATGGGTGATTGGTTTTGGTCCGGGCCTCATGTTTGGACCATGTGGGCCCGGTGTCGAATTTTGGTATTTTTGAAAGAATTCTAGGAAATTCATATCTAGGCTATGGGATGTTGCCATTGAGTCTTTATTGATACTATGGAATTAATTATGCCTAGATATCATTGTTTTGGAGTCGGATTGTGGAGGAAAGGCAGTATTTGAGGATTGATTACTATTCTTTGGACCAAGGTAAGTGCTTGATCTAACTTTGGCTTGAGGGAATAGGATTAGGGTGTTATTAATTGCTAATTGCTAAATGATCGAGTATGGTGTATAGGCATGGTGACGAGTATCAATACACCAGTGTCTAGCATGACTGTGGGTCCTTGTTTGTACTTGTTATGATATTTTTTGAGACTCTTCCATGCTAATTGATGAATTCTACATCATGTGAAGAGTATGAGGATTAATTATGAATTATGAATTCTTTGGAGCGCTGGCTCGAGCGATAAAAATACTACTGAGTGAGAAATGAAAGAAATGGAATAAGATATGATTAATTCCTTGCCGGGATGGTTTGAGTATATTGATTATCTCCCTTGCCGGGATGTGAAAGTTGTTATTGTTGCTCCCCTGCCGGGATTTAGCTGTTTAATTGTGTTTTCCCTTGCCGGGACGTTTCTTATTATTTGCTTATTTCCCTCGCCCGTTTGGTTGTGATTGTTGGTTGGGTGAGGAAGAGTGATTATGCACGAAGGGTCATTCCGTGCCATGTTTGATTATATTTGCACGAAGGGTCATTCCGTGCCATGTTTTGATTATATTTGCACGAAGGGTCATTCCGTGCCATGTTTTGATTATTTATGCACGAATGAACATTCTGTGCTCTGATTTGACTATACTTGCACGAAGGGTCATTCCGTGCCATGAACTGAGAGTTATGTGAGGGAAAGCACAAAGGGTGATGCCGTGCATTCTATTTGATTGTTTTTGGTGAGAATGAGAGTAAAAGAACGAAGGTTGATGCCGTGCAACTGTTGATTCTCCTGCTTTTGTTAATTATTGTTATTGCCCTGTTCCTTACATAAGTTGATGACTTTATATCCGGATTGTATTTCCCCATAGCATGCTTCCTCCATTTTAACTGTTTAATTTCGGTATTCTTTCCTTTATTGCATATATATATATATATATATTGAACTGTACAGGTTGATTTGGTAGTCCAGTCTAGCCTTGTCACTACTTCGCCGGGGTTAGGCCAGTCACTAACCAGCACATGGGGTCGGTTGTGCTGATGCTACACTATTGTGCTTTTTGCACAGATCACGGTACCGGAGCAGCTTTTGGACCACAGCAATAGTATACTAATTGGGAGCTGATTTCAGTCTAGGGACTTACGAGGTAGCCTAGCTGGCGTTCGCAGGCCGAAGTCCCTTTCCATATTTTCAGTTTGTTTTTATTGTATCGAGACAGACATTATATATTTTTCTATTCTGACTTGTTTGTAGCACTCTTTAGTGGTTCGTGAGGTAGCGACTCCAGTATTGGGTAGAGAAATATTAAACTTCCGCATTTTGGGTTTCCAGTTATTTATGTTATAAAAGACTTCCGCTTTTATTTAAAGGTTTATTATTGTTATTACTGTTATGTTATTATCCGAAAATGTTTAATGATTGGCTTGCCTAGCTCCGACAGTAGGCTCCATCATGACTCCCGATGGTGGAAAATTCGGGTCGTGACAACTTTCCTTGGTTCACTAGCAAAATTTGGATCAGTCCTATCAAAGTACTTCCAAGCTTCTCTATCTGAAGGATGACACATAACACTAGGTGGTCTTCTATTTATAAAGTGCCATCTCATATGAGGAGCAGAACTCATCGACGCATATAACCTCTTTAACCTAGATATAAGAGGTAAATAATGTATTGACTCGATAGCAACCATATTCCCACTGGAAAGCCTCTTGAAACAAGGCTTTTTGCAAAATTTACAACTATCCAAACCTGCATCATTTTTATAATATAGCATGCAACCATCTTCACAACAATCAATTCTCATTGACGAAAATCCTAACTTAGAAACTAATCTCTTTGCCTTGTAGAAATCACCAGGTAATTCGATATCATGGCCAACTAGTTCACGCATAAGGTCAATGAAGGAGTCCATGGCTCCTTCAGAAATATTCCAATCAGATTTCATACTTAGTAATCTAACTGCAACAGACAACTCAGAGTGCGAACCTTCGTTACGCAGTGGACGACTAGCTTCCTCTAAAGCTTCAAAAAAATGATTTGTATCATCATAAGGAGTTTGTTCAACATTTTCATTGGGCTCACCCCCAAAGTGCGTTCCAAAAGCATCCGCAACCATATCATGAATTCTAGAATCATGATTTGTAGTCTCCACCGACCTACTACTTTTACTGACAACCATGTTATGAAATATCTCATGTCTACCATCGATCTCTCCATGACTAGTCCACACAAAGTAATTCGCTATAAACCCCTTCTATAAAGATGAACCTTAACTTCCTCCGATTTTCCAAACTTCATACAGTCGCACCTAACGCAAGGGCACCTAATTACTCCTTGATTTATGTATGGCGAAAGAGATATTATATGTCTAATAAATTCATCAACCCCTTCTACAAAATTCTCCCGCAATCCCCGCCGATTAGGATAATTTCTATTGTACATCCAAGTACGATGTTCCATCTATATAAATAAAGCAAGAACAAATTAAATTAGTTAATTCATATCCTAAAAGTTCAATTCATAAACTAAAAGTCCAATTCATATCTTAAAAGTTCAATTCATATCCTAAAATTTCAATTTATAAACTAAAAGTTCAATTCATAAACTAAAAGTTCAATTCATATCCAAAAAGTTCAATACATTAATTTGAGTTCTATTAAGAACCATAAGTTCATAATTTAAGGTAGTTCATAATTTCTACCTTAAGTTCATAATACATTAAATAATTTAAATGCATTAATTTGAGTTCTATACCTTAATTCTAAATCTAATGTAGTTCAAACCAAAAACCCTAATACTAAATAGACAAAAATACTAAGAAATTACATAAAATTATATAGCAAAAATTAAAAATTATAAATCTAATAAGGTAGGTTACTAACCTTGGTAGATGAAAAAGATGATTAAAAAGCGGCGGCTCCGGCAGACAGTGGCAGTGGCGGCTCCGGCGGTGGTGGCACGAGGTTACAGTGGTGGCGCGGGGGTGGGGGGATTGACTTGTGTGATGAAAATAGAGAAGGGGAGTAGAATGTCTTGAGAGAGAGTTTGAGAAAATTTGGGGAATAAAATAAGATAATGGGAGGGGAAAACCCGTATTTGACTCTGGATTTACAAAAAGCGACCAACGTTGGTCGCTACTTTGGTAGCAAATAAAGTTTTGACTGTTTGACCAAAGTAGCGACCAACTTTGGTCGATATGTTTTGACCATGACCAAAATAGCGACCAAAGTTGATCGCTCTTTCTAAAAAAAATAATTAGCTTTTATAGCTTTTATAGCTTTCATATATATATATATAAGGTGTAAGTATATATATATTATATATATATAAGCTATATTCAATATAATATTAGCTAATACACTTATACTTAGTACATAGTATAGCGTAAGTATATATATTTCATATATAAAAGCTATATTCGATATAATATTAGCTAATACACTTATACTTAGTGCATAGTATAGCGTAACTATATATTTTATATTATATATATAAGCTATATTCGATATAATATTAGCTAATACACTTATACTTAGTGCATAGTATAGCGTAAGTATGTGTGTGTATATATATATATATATATATATATATATATATATATAATCTATATTCGATATAATATTAGCTAATGCACTTATACTTAGTGCATAGTATAGTGTAAGCATATATATATATAAGCTATATTCGACATAATAATATTACCTAATACACTTATACTTAGTGCATAGTATAACATAAGTATATATATTATATATATTTAAGCTATATTCGATATAATATTAGCTAATGCATTTATACTTAGTGCATAGTATAGCGTAAGTATGTATGTATATATATATAAAAAAAAGCTATATTCGATATGTATATAGTAGAAATTTAGGATTTTAATACAATTCAAGCTCTCTCTCTCTCTCTCTCTCTCTCTCTCTCTCTCTCTCTCTCTCTCTCTATATATATATATATATATATATATATAAAATTTTAAATTGAATTAAAATTAATTTAGAAAAATTAAAATAAAGACCAACTTTGGTCACTAATTATACATAAATTTAAATTAGCAACCAAAGGTGGTCGCTAAATTTAAATCAGATTTATTTATATTTTATATAATATTTAAAATAATAGTATATTTATTAAACGTTAGAAGTGGGTCCCAGATTAGCGATCAAAGTTGGTCTCTATTTCTGTTAGCGACCAACTTTGGTCGCTAACATGGAATTTTATGTATTTATATTTTATAAATTTTTTTAAATACTAATATAATTATAAAATTTGAAAGGTGGATCCTGCTTTTGCGACCAACTTTGGTCGCTAATATCAGTATACATTTGACCAAGCAAGTCTGACCAATCCGGTCAATATTTTGACCAAATTAGCGATCAAGTGGCGACCAACTTTGGTCGCTTATGTATTTCAAATGTTTATTTCATTATTTCGCTGATTTAGCGACCAACGTTGGTCGCTAAGTTTTGATCGCTCTTTTCCAGAATTCTAGCAGTGATAATGTTGTTCATTCCAAGATACAAAGTGTTGCCTTATTATCCATTTGATTAAAATATTAATTTTAATAGAAATGAAGTAGTGTATCTAACCCTTAGTTGCCACCTAAAATTATAATACTGCTTAGTCATATGGATCAAGAGGGGTTACTGCCACGTTTTGGAGGGTTTGGTATTATCTGATGATTTACTACTTATTTAGGTAATGTCCTGTTACCCGATAATTAATTAATTACTCACATAATTAAAAATTATCTCTAACTTACTTAAAATTCTATTTATTATTTTTTAATATATTTGATACATTATACTATCGTGATCATATGGTACCTCGCATGGTACTAGTCCATAATTATCGGGTATTATCGCTCGATTTGTATTTTATCCCAAAATGCCAAACTTGGACAAAATTTATTTTCTTTGACTTGCTCCCCCTTTCACCTTCATGAATTTACTAATCGCTTGTGAAATAGCATAATCCTTATAATCTCCAAATAATCTTTTACTTGGACAGATGTCAATTTTCTTACGACAAATTTAACATACAATACTTTAGTGTGCAACATCGTCGTAACTCAATTGTGCAAAGCGTGACATCATTGTAATGTAATACTGCTGGGTGCAACACTTTCGTAACTTAATATTGCAAAGCGTAACATCATCGTAATACTGCGGGGTGTAACATTCAAGTTATCAACAAGAAAGGTAGTTTCAAATATATCGGATCATCCAGGGTAATGGAGAGATTAACGTAGATCTCACATATCGTATTGGAGCGGGATGGATAAAATATAGGCTTGCGTTCGGCGTCTTATATGATAGGAATATGCCACGAATACTTAAAGCTAAATTTTACAAAGTACTGGTCCAACCAACTATGCTATATGGGTCGAAGTGTTGGACAATTAAAACTTCACATGTGCAGAAAATGAAAGTAGCAGAAATGAAGATGTTGAGATCGATGAGTAGGTATACCAGGTGTCACGACCCGTTTTCCATAATAGGTCATGATGGCACCTGACACCATCTGTCAGGCCAGCCAACATGGAAGAATAACTAAATTCTCATTTACCCTTACCAAAAATCATTATAATAGAATTTTTACCAATTAAAGTCATAAACCAGTAAAGATCGATAAGATGTAAAGACAGTTATACAATCCAAAATAACGTCTACTACTGTGTGTGCCAGAACCTGGTGTCACAAGCTACGGGTAACTAGTAGAATATACACAACATGAATAATACCCTATCCTACTGTCTAAATCAGGGTAGATAGAAACAACAAAAATGCAAGGAAGACTTCTTCGGCTGCAGATCGGCAAGAAGGAAGTGCAGCTCACCGTAGAAGTTCCAGATGCGCTCATGATATGCATCAGAGTGATGTCCGGATCCACCTGCCTCAAATCCTGTACATTTAAGTACATAAGTGTAGCATGAGTACATAAATAACATGTACCCAGTAAGTATCCCGTCTAATCTCGAAGAAGTAGAGACGAGAGGTCGACTCGATACTCACTAAGGTAATTAGTATATATATATATAAGTATGATGTATTCAAAACATGGAATTTTACAAGTATCAACAGTTCATAGCAAGTGGTATAAGTCAAAAATTTTACAGCATCAAGTTTGTAATTCATCATATGAGATAATGGCAAAATAAAGCATGTACAAGCTTTTCCACAATTAACATGCGCACATAATACCGAGGCGACGGCCCGAACCAACAGAAACAAATTGTGCACTTGCCGAGGGTCGACGGCACGCCTATAGATGCATCTATTAATACCGAGGAGATCGTCCTGATCCACAAATAAGGATGAAATATCAAGTTCACACACATGACACATAAATGGTCAAAAATACCAATTCAACTCAATTAACTATAGAAATATGCTCATATCCCCTTTTTAAGTCTCTAGTACACACTAGGTATTCATAACAATAATTTAACGTAAGAGATATATTTAATAGGCATGTTGTAGGTCCTAAGCTACCCGGACATTTAACATAGTAGTAGCTACGCACGGGCTCTCGTCACCTAACACGTGCGTAGTCCTCGCATTTAGCAACAAACACTCAAACATTAATCCTAAGGGGACAATTCCCTCTTACGAGGTTAGAAAGGAGACTCACCTCACTCCGAACCGCACTTCCGATACCAAGAATAAGCCCAAACCCTCAACTCGTAGCCAAACGTGCACCAACTAATTAAAATAAGCAAGAACTAGTCAATAAAAGCTTACAAGGTTAAATTCTAATTGTTTAAGTAATTTTCTAACCATAATTACAAGTTTCCTAATTTTCGATCCTGGACCCACATACCCGGATTCCAATATCTTTCGAAGGGAGTTGTTCTCTATTACCTAAGGATCACAAATATGTGATTTCTAGTTCATTTCATGGTAAATTATAGGATTAAATCTTAGTTTTGACTAAAACCTAGGTTTAACTCTAATCTCTTGATTTTTACCTAATTTTAGTGTTAAATCTTCCTAATGTTTATGTATTTGAACTAAAAGTGAGTGGAAATTACTTACCTTGAAATGTTGTGTTGAAACCCCCTCTTTGGAATCACCAAAATCGCCTAAGTATTGGATGAAAAATGATAGAAATGGCTTTGGATTCGAATTAAATGAACCCCTCAGTCCAGTTGTTTCCGCTTCTACAGTCA
The DNA here is from genome assembly GCA_026770625.1 of Nicotiana glauca. Lineage (NCBI taxonomy): Eukaryota > Viridiplantae > Streptophyta > Magnoliopsida > Solanales > Solanaceae > Nicotiana > Nicotiana glauca. The sequence goes on along the minus strand of MU718940.1, from coordinate 11,919 downwards.
AGGGGATCGCTTCTGCGGTCTCGCATCGGCGTAATTTAAGCCGCTTCTACGGTTCCAAGCAAAATGGGCAGGGACGCTCCTGCGGTCCCAGGGCGGCTCCTGCGGTCCCAAGGCGGCTCCTGCGGTCCCAGCGCCGCTCCTGCGGTCCCAACGCCGCTCCTGCGGTCCCAGCGCCGCTCCTGCGGTCCCAGCGCCGCTCCTGAGGTTAGAATTTGAAAAGGGCTAAGGTTCTCCCACACCTTAGCCCTTTTCGCTTCTGCGATCTGTCTACCGCTTCTGCGGTCCAAGGGCCGCAAAAGCGATTATGACAGAAGCAGCATTTCTTGGTTCTTTTCAAATTCTAACCTCGCTCGAACCTCAACCATTTGACACTCGGGGCTCCCAAGCCCCGCCTGAATATACCGACAAGTCTAAAATTATGAGGCAGACCTACTCGATACACTCAAAACAACGCTATCAATTCATTGAACTTCAAGTTCTAAACTTCCCTCCAATGGGTCGAAGCATCCTGAAACTACTCGGATTGATAATTAATTTTACGGGTAAGTTTTAACTGATATTTCGGACTTGTACCAAGTTTCGGAATCGAAATCCGACCCCGATACCTGGGAAAACAATGATTTCTTAGTTTATTTAAATCTTTAAAACTTAAACTTAACAATTTTACATAAAAATTCATCACTCGGGCTAGGGACCTCGGAATTCGATTCCGGGCATAAACCTAGGTCCCATATTTTCCCGCGGACCCTTAGAAATTGTCAAATCACGATTCTGGATACGTTTCCCCAAAATATTGACCGAAGTCAAACTTGGCCCTTTTAAAGAAGCAACTAGGCTTAATCTTGCTCAAAACTCTTCTAACTTCCAAACCACCCGTCTCCGCAAGTCATAATTTGGCTAAAGCCAGTGCGAAAAGTATTATTTAAGGGAACGGGGTTCGAAAATGCAAATCGGCCAGTCGGGCCGTTACATTCTCCACCTCTTAAACAAACGTTCGTCCTCGAACGGATATAGAAAAGTACTGCGACTGCTGAATATGTGGGTATATCGGCTCCGCATGTCCTACTCGGACTCCCAGGTTGCCTCCTCGACCAGTTGGCCCCTCCACTGGAATCTTATCACAAAAATCCTCTTGGACCTCAACTGGCGGTCCTGTCTATCAACAATGGCAACTGGCTCCTCCTTGTAGCCCAAGCTCTCATCTAACCGAATGGTGCTGAAATCCAACACATGCAAATAGTCGGCATGATACTTCCAGAGCATCGATACATGGAAGACTGGATGAACTCCTGATAAACTGGGAGGTAAAGCAAGCTCATAGGCAACCTCTCCAACTCGCCTCAACACCTCGAAGGGGCCAATAAACCTTGGGCTCAACTTGCCCTTCTTTCCAAACCTCATAATGCCCTTCATGGGCGAAACATTCAAGAGAACCTTCTCGCCAACCATAAATGATACATCGCGTGCCTTCTGATCTGCGTAACTCTTCTGCCTAGACTGAGCTATGCGGAGCCTCTCCTGAATCAACTTTACCTTATCCAAGGCATCCTAAACCAAATCTGTACCAAGCAACTTAGCCTCACTAGGCTCAAACCACTTGATAGGAGAACGACAACGCCGACCATATAATGCCTCATACGGGGGCCATCTCTATGTTAGATTGATAGCTGTTATTATATGCAAACTCTGCCAAGGGTAAGAACTGATCTCACTGCCCTCCAAAGTCAATCACGCATGCTCTAAGCATATCCTCTAAAATATGAATTTTCCACTCCGACTGCCCGTCGGTCTGAGGATGGAATGCCGTGCTAAGCTCTACACGGGTCCCCAACTCACTCTGAACAGCTCTCTAGAAATGGGAAGTGAACTGGGGGCCTCTATCTGATATGATAGAAACCGGCACACCATGCAATCTCACTATCTCCCGAATGTAAATCTGAGCATACCTCTCTGCCATATAAGTAGTCGCCACTGGAATGAAATGGCCGGACTTGGTCAATCTATGCATAATAACCCACACTGAATCAAACTTCCGATGAGTCCGCGGCAACCCAACCACGAAATCCATAATGATGCGCTCCCACTTCCGTTCCGGAATGGGCATCCGCTGGAGTAGACCACCTGGCCTCTGGTGCTCATGCTTGACTTGCTGGCAATTCAAACAATTAGCTGCATACTCCGCAATGTCTTTCTTCATCCTCTGCCACCAGTAATGTTGCCTCAAGTAACGATACATCTTCGTGGCACCTGGATGGATGGAGTACCTCGAACTATGGGCCTTCTCTAGAATCCTCTCTCTCAAGCCATCAACATTAGGAACACATACACAGCCCTGAAGCCGTAACACACCATCCTCGCCAATAGGAATCTCCTTGGCACCCCCCTAAAGTACCGTCTCTCTGAGAGCTGCCAAATATGGATCATCGAACTGTCGGGCCTTAATCTGCCCCAATAGCAAAGACTGAGCAACCACACATGCTAGAACTCGGCTGGGCTCTGAAATGTCCAATCTCACGAGTCTGGTAGCTAAAGACTGAATGTCTAAAGCTAATGGTCTCATCTCAGCAGGAACGAATGCCAAGCTACCCATACTCTCTTCCTTTCTACTCAAGGCATGCGCAACCACATTTGCCTTGCCTGGATGATAAAGAATGGTAATGTCATAATCCTTTAGTAGCTCAAGACACCTGCGCTGCCTCAAATTAAGATCCCTCTGCTTGAACAAATGCTGCAAGCTGTGATGGTCTGTATAAACCTCACATGACACTCCATATAAATAATGCATCCATATCTTAAGAGCATGAACAATCACCGCCAACTCTAGAGCATGCACATGGTAATTTTTCTCATGAACCTTCAGTTGACGTGAAGCATATGCAATAACTCGCCCCTCCTGCATCAATACACATCCCAAGCCAACGTGAGAAGCGTCGCAATACACTGTATACGTCCCCGAAGAATAAGGCAATACAAGAACTGGTGTCGTAGTCAAGGCCGTCTTGAGCTTCTGGAAGCTCTCCTCACCATCATCGGACCAACAGAACGGGGCCCCCTTTTGGGTCAATCTTGTTAGAGGTGATGCAATAGATGAAAAGCCCTGCACAAATCGCTGGTAATAGCCTGCTAACCCCAAGAAGCTCCTGATCTCGGTCACTAAGGTAGGGCATGGCCAACTCTGAACTGCCTCAATCTTCTTGGGATCTACCTTGATACCCTCTCCTGACACTACATGCCCCAAGAATGCTACTGACTCTAGCCAAAACTCACACTTGGAGAACTTAGCATAAAGCTTCTGCTCTCGCAAGGTCTGAAGCACTACTCTCAAATGCTGCTCGTGCTCCCCTAGGCTGGGTGAGTATATCAAGGTGTCATCAATGAAGACAATGACAAAAGAATCAATATAGGGCCTGAACACCTTATTCATCAAATCCATGAATGTCGCTGGAGTATTAGTCAAGCCAAAGGACATCACCAGAAACTCATAGTGGCCATACCTAGTCCTGAATGCAGTTTTTGGAACATCGAAATCCCGAATCTTCAGCTGATGATACCCTGACCTCAAGTCGATCTTAGAGAACACCCTAGCACCCTACAACTGATCAAACAGATCATCAATACGGGGCAATGGATATTTGTTCTTGATGGTGACTTTGTTCAACTGGCAGTAATCAATGCACATCCGCATAGTCCCATCCTTTTTCTTCACAAATAGCACTGGTGCACCCCAAGGTGATACACTGGGCCTAACAAACCCCTTTGCTAAAAACTCCTCCAACTTCTCCTTCAGCTCCTTCAACTCCTTAGGAGTCATACGGTACGATGGAATAGATATAGGCTGAGTGCCTGGAGCCAAATCAATACAGAAATCAATATCACAGTCTGGAGGCATGCCAGGAAGATCAGAAAGAAAAACATTGGCAAACTCTCGGACAACTGGCACTGAATCAATCGTCGGAGATACTGCGGTGGTGTCTCGCACATAAGCTATATAAGCCAAGAACCACTTCTCCACCATGCGCCGAGCCTTTGGGAAAGAAATGACACTGCTAGGCATATCAATTGTGGAACCCTTCCACTCTAATCTCGGCAACTCTGGCATCGCTAGAGAAACAGTCTTGGCATGGCAATCTAGAACAGCGTGATATGGAGATAACCAATACATGCCTAGGATAACCTCAAAATCGATCATATCGAGCAACAGAAGATCTGCTCTAGTCTCAAAACCACCGAAAGTAACCACACAAGATCGGTAAACCTGGTTCACAACCAAAGAATCGCCCACAGGAGTGGACACATGAACAGGAGCACCCAAAGGTTCAGGAGAAATAGCTAGGAAACAAACAAATAGAGATGATACATAAGAATAAGTGGACCCTGGATCAAATAATACCGATGCATCTCTACCGCTGACGGTGATAATACCTGTGATGACGGCATCTGAGGCCAACTCATCTGGCCTGGCTGGAAGAGCATAGAATCTGGCTAGAGCGCTGACTGCGTAGCCTCCACCTAACTGAGGAGTAGTTGGTTGATCTCTCCCTGTCTGGCCTCTACCTCTAGATCGGCCTCTGCCACTCTGCCCTCCGCCTCTAGGTGGCTGGACCGCTGGTGCTGGAGTCGTTAGTTGCTGCCCCTGCTGTACTGCCTTGCCCCTAAGCCTGGGGCAGTATCTCCTCATGTGGCCTGTGTCACCGCACTCAAAACAACATGGTGTGGTGACCTACTACCTTGATGACTCGTAGATCTTGTGGGAGGAGCCTAGATAGCCGGTGGACGATATGAAGTCTCCAGCATAGCACTGAAGTAGGGACCAGAAGAACCCTGAGGACCTGAATACCCACTGGAAGAACCCTGAATAGCTGGCGGGTGAAAGGAACTCTCTGGCATGGTACTGAAATAGGGGCGTGCTAGAGCACCCCGGGCGGGAGGTGGTGGTGCTGAAGATGGGGGTCTACTGGGCTGACCCCTCCCATACTGACCTTTGCCCCTAGCTGGGGCACCTATGAACTCTCCAGAGAATCTGGCTCTCTTGTCCTGCTGCATCTGCTCCCTACCCCTCTGACGATACCCCTCAATCCGACGAGGAATCTCGACCACAAGCTGGTACTCTGTCCCCTCTCCACCTCTCGGTCCATACCTGATCAGATACTGGGCTGCAACCCAACGACAAACCTCCTTACTCTCTCTGCATCTGTAGGGAGTATCAAAAGTGCATGGCGAGATAACTCAGAAAACCTCACCTTGTAGTCGGTCACAGACATCTGACCCTGCTCAAGGTGCTCAAACTGATACCGCAGCTCTTCCCTCTCAGAGGGCGGAATATAGCTATCCAGGAACAACTGTACGAACTGACCCCAAGGGATGGGAGGAGAACCGGTGGGCCTACCAAGAATATAGGACTACCACCACCTACGGGCCTTACCCTCAAGCTGAAAAGTAGTGAAGTCGACTCCATGCGACTCCAATATCTTCAGAGAGTGCAGTCTATCCCTGCACTTGTCGATGAAATCCTGAGCGTCCTCATCACGCTCACCTCCGAAGACTGGGGGTGAAGTCTGGTCCATCTGTCTAGTAACTTCTGCGGATTGAACTCCGCAGCTGGCCTAGGCTGGGATACCACTGCAGCAACTGGCTGAACCCCCTATGTGGGTAGTGCACCCGGTGTTTGATACACCACAGCTACATGATCTGGAGCCTGAGCATTAGGGATCTGTGCTCCCCCTGCCTGCGAAGCAGCTGGTTCTGCTGGAAATAAACCAGCCTGAGTCATGGTGTCCATGAACCGGAGCATACGGCCCATGACCTCCTAAAATCCTGGTGTAGTCATGAGATCCGCCGGAGTAGGCATAGCTGCGGGTGCCTTGCCCTGCTCATCAATAGTGGGATGCCTCGCAGGGTCTGCTGGTGGTGCAACTGGAATAGCTCTAGGATGCCCTCATCCCCTACCATGGGCCGGTGCCCTCCCCTAGCCTCTACCTCGGCCTCTGGCAATTGGGGGAGCAGCTCATCTCGGGTCCGGAATGTCGGCGGTACGAGTCCTCACCATCTGTGAGAGAATAGAAGAGAAAATTTAGTATACTGACCACTGCACGATGGAAAATGAGTAAAGAGTAGTCTTTCCTCACACCCTATAGGCCCTCGAAGATAAATACAGATGTCCCCATATGGATATACAAGACTCTATTAGTTTTGCCCATAACTTGTGAGGCCTACGTGAACCTAGTGCTCTAATTCCATGTTGTCACGATCCATTTTCCATAATAGGTCATGATGGCGCCCGACACCATCTGTTAGGCCAGCCAACATGGAAGAATAACTAAATTCTCATTTACCCTTACCAAAAATCATTATAATAAAATTTTTCCCAATTAAAGTCATAAACCAGTAAAGATCGATAAGATGTAAAGACAGTTATAAAACCCAAAATAACGTCTACTACTGTGTGTGCCAGAACCTGGTGTCACAAGCTATGGGCAACTAGTAGAATACACATAACATGAATAATACCCTATCCTACTGTCTGAATCAGGGTAGACAGAAATAACAAAATGCAAGGAAGACTTCTTCGGCTGCGAATCGGCAAGAAGGAAGTGCAGCTCACCGTAGAAGTCCCAGATGCGCTCACTGATATGCATCAGAGTGATGTTCGAATCCACCTGCCTCAAATCCTGTACATTTAAGTACAGAAGTGTAGCATGAG